>JAXCGZ010023154.1:0-35000 GCA_037179515.1 Halocaridina rubra
TAAATTATTGGTTACGTTAGGTTTGGTTAAATAATGTTAGATTAGGTTAGGCACATGTCTAAGCTAACCTAACCAAACCTTGTAATTTATGAGGCTATTTATTGTACTGGGATTCGTTATCTTTACTTGATCCGAAGTCTTTCGAGAGCGGACTTGAGAACAAGACACATATGCAATACCTTTAAGAGTGTTACAGAATGGAAAACATCAATGAACGAAACGTGAATTATGCAAGTGTGTGTTTTTTTGTATGTATATATGTATGTATGTGCGTGTATAGATGTGACTGTGTCAGATAGATAAGTAGATAGATAGATATAGAGAAAAAGTGAGTTTTTGAAAGTAATAATATAGACAGACTGGTATGACTCCATGCATCATTAATGTAAAACTTTTTGGTATTCAGTACTCGAGTGCCAAGTAAATATACAGGGTGTCCACAAAGTCTGGGCACATAGGAAATTTCACTATGCAGACCTATTCAATCGAGTTCACCTGAATTTTGTAAAGCGCATCAAATTATGCATTGAAAATGATGAAAATCATATTGAAAATATTATTTATTAACATTAGATTTAAATAAAATTGTTTTGTTTTAAAAGTATGTGTTAATCTCCTGTGTACCCAGACGAAGTCTGGGTACACAGGAGATTAACACATACTTTTAAAACAAAACAATTTTATTTAAATCTAATATTAATAAATAATATTTTCAATATGATTTCCATCATTTTCAATGCATAATTTGATGAGCTTTACAAAATTCAGGTGAACTCGATTGAATAGGTCTGCATAGTGAAATTTCCTATGTGCCCAGACTTTGTGGACACCCTGTACAGTAGATATCAGGTGGTAAATAAACGGAATATAAGAATAAAATATTTCAAAGCATCACTTACAACAAGTAAACAAACGAACACACATATATACAAATTATAATACTTACGAGGGATTTGATCGGTCTTCTTTGGTTCAATGAAAAACAATGATAATTAAATGCACTCACAACTGAATGAAAATAGAGATATTTCTGCAGAATGAGAGTATACAAAAGCTTTTACAAACTGAAATAATAAAAATTTTGGAAGAAAATATGATATAAGGAGAAAATTTCGAGGAAAAAAAAACATTAAGGCCAAGAAGATAAGTTAACAGGAAAAATGTGCAATATGTACGTCACAAGAGAGAGAGAGAGAGAGAGAGAGAGAGAGAGAGAGAGAGAGAGAGAGAGAGAGAGAGAGAGAGAGAGAGAGAGAGAGAGAGAGAGAGAGAGAGAGAGAGAGAGAGAATTAGAAATTGTTAAAATGAATAAAAATAGAAATGTACAGAATGATTTAAAGTTCACACACACACACACACACACACACACACACACACACACACACACACACACACACACACACACACACACACACACACACACACACACACACGCACGCACACACACACACACACACACACACACACACACACACACACACACATATATATATATATATATATATATATATATATATATATATATATATATATATATATATATATATATATATATATATATATATATATATACTACTGCTGCGTTTTCTTTTTGCACTTTTTTCGCATAGGGTGCTACCTTTAGTAAAAGCGATAATCTCTCTCTCTCTCTCTCTCTCTCTCTCTCTCTCTCTCTCTCTCTCTCTCTCTCTCACGAATATACCATGTACATTTCCTTATTCACACATTCTCATGCACAGACAAGTTATAAACAATCCCACTACAAGCTATTGCAATTTTTAAGAAGAAGAAGAAGAAGAAGAAGAAGAAGAAGAAGAAGAAGAAGAAGAAGAAGAAGAAGAAGATAGTTAACCCGTGTTCTTGCAGAAGGCGTTATCTTTCACCCTCCGGAAACATTTTGGGAGAAAATTTTGTCTCAGAACAGAAAGGACCCAGCGTTGACAGATAACCATGAAAATGCATTCAACGCCATCTCACCACAGACACGCACACACACACACACACACACACACACACACACACACACACACACACACACACACACACACACACACACACACACACACACACACACACACACACACACACCACACACACACACACACACACACACTTTCCCCTCTTCTCAGATTTTTTGGAAAGATAAGGCAGTTCTTCTTCTTCTTCTTCTTCTTCTTCTTCTTCTTCTTCTTCTTCTTCTTCTTCTTCTTCTTCTTCTTCTTCTTCTTCTTCTTTGCCCATATCACATATGACCTTTGGTTAGTTACCTCTTCTTTCACCTCCTTTTAGCTGACCTTTCATAGGTGACCTCCTCTCTCACTTCCTCCTCCTCTTCCATTTTCCTTATTATAGTTGACCTTTGGTAGGTTACCTCTTCCTCCTCTTCGTAGTTGTCCCTCTGTTGATGACCTCCTCCTCCTCCTCATTTTTCTCCTCTTGCTCCTCCTTCTCCACCTCCTCCGTCCTTTTGGACCTTCTTATCTTTTAGGGGGGGTTGGGGCCTTTCGCTTTACCTGTCATACTACCTGTCACAGATAAATCCAATCAAAAAATATT
This sequence comes from Halocaridina rubra, assembly GCA_037179515.1. NCBI lineage: Eukaryota > Metazoa > Arthropoda > Malacostraca > Decapoda > Atyidae > Halocaridina > Halocaridina rubra. The sequence goes on from JAXCGZ010023154.1 coordinate 2,557, forward strand.
TTCCGGCGACAAAGTTTCAAATGCGACATCATGTTGCTACCTTCCTTCTCTTCCTCTTCCCTCCCATCCCCACTTTTCCTCTGGGGGGAAAGAAGAAAGTGGGGATAGTCCTCTATTTGGGGGCTTGAGGGTGAGAGGAAAAAGGGAAGATTTTATTGAAAGAGTTGGGGAAGAATCCCTCATAAGGAGTTGGGATTGGAGGAAAGAGGGAGGCTTTACATGGAGGGCGGGTAAGGTTTCATTTTTTGGGGAATTTAAAAGTTTGGCTTTTCCATGGACATGAGGGGCACATCCCTTTTTGGGAGTTTATATTTGGTGTAAGTGGGAGACTTTTCGTGGAGTATGATGGCAGACATCATTTGAAGTGGGAGGAAAAATGGAGTGGCTTTCGTGGAGAGTAGGATCAGGTCCCCTTTTAGGGATTTGAGACTTTTTGAAAAAGGATTGACTATTTGGGAAAAATGGAAAATTTCTCGTTCCGAGTTGGAGTAAGTTCTCTCTTTTTTTTTTCTTGCATTGAGAGTTAGGGGACAAGGGAAGGAATCTCATTAAGAGATATTTTTTTCAGGTCAGATTTTTTTTTGGGGGGTTGAGCATATTAGGGGGAGGCTAAGGATGGCTTTTTCTTGAAGCTTATGAAAAGAGAAATATTGCCTTTTGAGTTTGGGGCAAAAGTTTCTTTATGAGAATTGAGAATTGGGGGAAAATAGGGTGACTTTTAGTTAAAAGTGGGATCAGGTCTCTTTTTAAGGGATTGATTGTCGGTCAAGAGAAACACTTTTTTTTGAGATTGAGGCCATTTCCCCCCTTTTTGGGGTTTGGGAGTTTGGGGAAAATGAGTTTTTTTTTTGTGGAGAATGATCTCTAGGTCTCATTTTAGGTGGTTAGAGTATGGGAATTGGGAAGACTCTATATTAACCATTAGGTCATATCCCCTTTTAAGGAATATAAGTGGGGGAGGAGAAGGAGAGTTGTTTGTGGAGAATGAGGGGAGAGCTCTTTCCCATATTTTTTATGGGGGGAGAGGAGACAACCCGTTATTGTGTAAAGGGGGGGTTTACACGGTCAAACGGTTCGTCGAACGCGGTTCGACAGACAAGTGTTTGAAGTGATGTTCAAACGTGTGAACGGGGTATTTGGATGTCGAACGCGGTTCGACAGACAAGTGTTTGAAGTGATGTTCACACGTGTGCACGGGGTATTTGGTTGTCGAACCCCGTTCACACGTTCGAACATCACTTCAAACACTTGTCTGTCGAACCGCGTTCGACGAACCGTTTAACCGTGTAAACCCCCCTTAAGAATGTTGAACTTTGAAAAGGTAATGAAAGTAACTTTGTTGATGTATTGACTGTGTTAATTTGATTTCGAGAATGATAATGACGAGATAACTGCTCTCACTGTCAAGAAAGTGATACTTTGCAAAATATTTTTCTTTTTCTTTTTTGTGTGTGAGTGTGACAGCATGACGGGCAGAGTCAGTGCCCTTATCGGCCCGGAAACCAAGAAATTATTAGTAATTGTTATCATAATATTTAATATTAATAAAAATGATATTTATGTTGTATAGAGAGATGGAAATTAGTATAATAATAATAATAATAATAATAATAATAATAATAATAGTAGTAGTAGTAGTATTCATCAATATTTATGATGATGATGATGATTATTAGTATTTTTATTATTATTATTATTATTATTATTATTATTATTATTATTATTATTATATTATTATTATTATTATTATTATTATTAATGCCGCAATTGCTTAGTGATAGTGTGCGCGAGTCGGGAAGTGACTAACGTGGGTTTGAACCCTCCTTGGGGCTTTAGGAAAGGCATCCAACCTTCAACCTCCAGCTCCAACATATTTCTGAGTCCACGTCTGTTCGAGTGGGGTACTAATTCGGGCACGTAATGTAATAGTAATGTGTAATTATTGTTGTTGTTATTATTATTATTATTATTATTATTATTATTGTTATTATTATTATTATTATTATTATTACGACCAGCCATCTAACTCTGTTTTTAGAAATTATTTACTAATGCTCGGCATACTCGTTCATTAAGGATTACCTCTACAGCATACTAATACATTACACAACCAGAATAATTCGGAAATTTAATTCTAGGTTAGAATACTATATATTTATACAATTTATGCTCGAAAATGCATTATTTTGGCTTGGAGACGACGAGCTACGTTCAGTGCTTGTACATAAAAGATTGGTGACGCCTATCATAATTGTATTTAGTAAAGTGCGAGCTTTGAGGCTGTTTCATCATTGGCTTTGCGCATCTAATTGTATGCTCACTGAAGTCGTGCAGTGGAGATGCTGTTTTACCACTCCCCCACACTTCTAATGATGTGTTCAACGAAGCCTGAGACATTAGAGGTAATGTCATATCATCGACCTAATGCATATGTGGTATGTGCTTACTTAGATTGCTAAATTGACAGGGGTGTCAACATCGTGATGATGTAATTTATATAAAAAATGTAAATAAAAAGTAATAAGTTAATGGAATGTATTTGCTCAGCTTTCGGGTACCACATGCCAAGGATTATCACAAGATAAGATCAATACATTAAATTCTCTCACAGGAAAGAACAGCAGCCCGTCAGTTAATATAAATTTGGATGAGGAATATAACAATTTTGTCATGACTCTTAAGAATAGTCAGAGAGACTATATTCCCATGAAACATTGCAGATCAAGAAAAAATGACCCTAAATGGATGAACAATAGAATAAAGAATCTTATAGGTATTAAAAGAGGAATATACAGGAAACTAAAAAGAGGTGAAGAGCAGGTGAGGCAGCAATATATACAGTTAAACAGGGAAGTTAAAAAGATAGTTAGAGAGTCGAAAAGAAAATACGAAGTTCGAATAGCAGGAGAAGCTAAAGAAAATCCTAAAGGGTTTTATCAACATTATCAAACAAAATTTAAGGAAAAAGTCGGACCAATTGAAGTAGCCAATGGCCATATCACAGATGACGATAAAGTGATGTGTACATGTTTAAATGATTATTTCTTATCTGTATTTACAAATGAAAACTTGGAAAATATTCCGGAAGTAGAATCCATTTACAGAAACAGTCCCGACAATATACTTAGTTCAATAAATATTACGAGAGAGGAGGTAATAAAAGAAATAGATAAATTAAAGGCTCATAAATCTCCGGGACCTGATGGAATATATGCTAGAATATTAAAGGAATGCAAGGAAGAGCTTAGTTGTCCTCTAACTGCATTATTTAATAATTCAATAAAATTAGGATCGGTACCCATGGAGTGGAAATTGGCAGATGTGGTACCAATATTTAAAAAAGGAGAACGTGTTAATAAGAATAATTATAGGCCGGTAAGTTTAACGTCAACAGTGGGTAAGATTCTAGAATCCATAATTGCAAATAAAATAAGGGCACATCTAGAATTACACAGACTGATAAAACTTTCACAACACGGGTTTCTTAAGGGTTTTTCGTGCCTTACAAACTTAATGTCTTTTTATTCAGAAGTTTACGAGGCAGTAGATTGTGGCAAAGAATATGATACAATATATCTAGATTTTAGCAAAGCTTTTGATAGAGTTCCTCACAAAAGATTAGTTAAAAAGCTGGAAGCTCATGGTATAGGAGGAGCTGTGCTCAGATGGATCAAACAATGGTTAAAAGACAGAAAACAGAGGGTTTGCATAAATGGAGAGAAATCAGAGTGGGGCTCGGTTACAAGCGGGGTACCACAAGGCTCGGTACTGGGTCCTCTATTATTCATCGTATATCTAAATGATCTGGATTCGGATATCAGTAGTAACCTAAGTAAATTCGCAGACGACACTAAAATAGGTAGAACTATAAATGGAAAAGAAGACATTCATGCTTTACAGGAAGATCTAAATAGATTATCTGAATGGTCGGACAAATGGCAAATGAAATTTAATGTTGCAAAATGTAAAGTAGTTAAAATGGGTACTATAAAAGACAATACTAGTTATAAGCTAAATAACCATGAAATCATGAGTTCTCAGTGTGAAAGGGATTTGGGAGTTCTTGTGAGTAGTAGTCTTAAGCCAAGAGAGCAATGCACAGCAGTCAGAAATAAAGCAAACAGAATTTTAGGATTTATCTCAAGAAGCGTCAGCAATAGGACGGAAAAAGTTATTTTGCAGCTCTATCTTGCATTAGTTAGGCCCCATTTAGATTATGCTGTGCAATTCTGGTCACCCTATTATAGAATGGAAATTGAATCCTTGGAGAGAGTGCAACGAAGAATGACCAAGATGATACACAATATCAGAAATCTACCATATGAGGACAGATTAAAAAACTTAATCTACATTCTCTAGAGAGGCGAAGAGTTAGGGGGGATATGATTGAAGTGTATAAATGGTTTAAAGGGATTAACAAGGGAGATATTAATAAAGTTTTAAAAATTCATGATCAAACCAGAACTCGTAATAATGGATTTAAGCTTGATAAATTTAGGTTCAGAAGGGAAATTGGTAAAAATTGGTTTGGTAATAGAGTAGCTGATGCATGGAACAAGCTTCCTAGTATGATAGTAAATGCCAATACCTTAGACACCTTCAAATGTAGATTAGATAGACATATGACAGAGGTAGGGTGGGTATGAATAGGTTAGTGCTTATTAGAAAAATCATAAAAAGAAAAACAGAATAAATAAGTAGAGTAGAATAGAATAGGTTAGACATGCTGAAAATACAATTCAAAAATGGAGCTGCCTTGTGTGTGCCAGTAGGCATGTTGCAGTGTCCTCTATTCTTATGTTCTTATGTTCAAGCAAGATTTTATAGATGTATGGACGGTTTGTTTGTTTGTTTGTTCCGGTTTTACATCACGGACTCCCTTTTCTACCAAGGGCTAAGACGGTTGCCTTCTTTGGGAAGGACTTGTTTTGGCAGATGTAATCGTTACCCTGAGTGCATGCTCAAGCATATCACCCGAGAAGCTTTTTATGCAGCATAAAAATATTGTATCAGATAATATATATATATATATATATATATATATATATATATATATATATATATATATATATATATATATGATATATGTGTGTGTGTGTGTGTGTGTGTGTGTGTGTGTGTGTGTATATATATATATATATATATATATATATATATATATATATATATATATATATATATATATATATATATATATATATATGTGTGTGTGTGTGTGTGTGTGTGTACGGAGAGAGAGAGAGAGAGAGAGAGAGAGAGAGAGAGAGAGAGAGGAGAGAGAGAGAGAGAGAGAGTATGTTTAGCAAGATTTTTCATGAGAAGTTTTATAAGCTTTAATCACTCGAAGTAGCTTATAGCTTTGTAATGCAGTTTTGAAGGATTATTTGTACCGCGTCTTATTTCAAACAAACTTGAGATGTCACTAGGTCAGCATTTACCATCTGTTACCGACACAAGCATAAAACGTATCATCTGGTTTGTTTTATTTTTATTTTCCAGCAGCTGTTTATTAGTTAAACGAAGACTTCTTTTACGGATCTTCAGCACTTAACGCATAAATCAGTGCTGGAAAATTTTAATAAAATAAGATGTTTCGTTTTATGCTTCTTTATTTGTACGAATGGCAGTGCTGATATGAGGGCAAGACAGCTCAAGTTAACTTGACTTTTTGTCTTGCGAAAGCACGGCTTTGATCAAGTTTCAACTCATATATGTAATTCAAAAAGCTTGTATAAGCTTTTAAAGCTTTTTCACTCTGGCCAGCATAATCTGTACTACGCAGCTTAAAAGGATTTAGATTTTATCAATCTTCATCTTTTATATATAAGTCTTTAAGCATTTTTAAGCTTTTCCACTCAAGTTAGCATGAATCTGTTTAATCCAGCTTAAAAGGAATAATATTTTTATAAGTTTTCACCTAGTGTATGTGTGTGTGTGTGTGTGTGTGTGTGTGTGTGTGTGTGTGTGTGTGTGTGTATATATATATATATATATATATATATATATATATATATATATATATATATATATATATATATATATATATATATATATATTGCTTTCAAGTGGTGGTGGGATTTCATCAAGGGTCAAGCCTGAGCTCTCTTTTGTTTCCAATGGTAATGGACAGGTTAACAGACAAGATCCAACAGGACTCACCGTGGACTATGATGTTGCATATGACATTGTCATATGTTGCGAGGATAAGGAAGAGGTTGAGACTTTCTTGAAAGGGTGGAGTAATGCACTGGAGAGATGGGAATGAAAGTCAGCAGGAGCAAGACAGAGTGTGAATGTGAGGGAGGGCAGTGAAGTGGGGAGGTTGCAAAGTTTAGAAGTGTCGAAGGTGGATGAGTTTAAGTATTTGTGGTCAGCCATTCAAAGGAATGGAGAGTGTGGCAAAGAAACGAAGAAGGGTGTGCAGGCAGGAAGGAGTGGGTGGAGAATAGTGACGGGGATGATATTTGAGAAAGGGGTACCTGCAAGAGTGAGAGGTAAAGTTTACAAGATGGTTACAAGACCCACTATTTTGTATGACTTGGAGACAGCTCTACTCATAAAAAGACAGAAGGAAGAGCTGGAGGCGACAGTGCTAAAGATACTGTGGTTTTCTCTGAGTGTGACAAGGATGGACAGGATACAGGATGAGTATATTGGAGGGACATCGCAGGTAGCACGGTTTGGGGACATTATGAGAAAGGCGAGACAAAGTTGGTTTGGGCATGTGCTAGGGATGGATGAGGAGTATGTTTGGAAAAGGTTACTGCGAGGCAGGAGGGGGAACAGAAAGGTCAGACAGGAAGTTTAAGGATGCGGTGAGGGAGGACATGGTGTATAAAATTACTGAGGAGCTGCCAACCCCTAACAGAAGGAGCTGAGAGATTTGATATATATATATATATATATATATATATATATATATATATATATATATATATATATATATATATATATATATATATATATATATATATATATATATAGATTATCTGAATGGTCGGACAAATGGCAAATGGAATTTAATGTTGAAAAATGTAAAGTAGTTAAAATGGGTACTATAAAAGACAATACTAGTTATAAGCTAAATAACCATGAAATCATGAGTTCTCAGTGTGAAAGGGATTTGGGAGTTCTTGTGAGTAGTAGTCTTAAGCCAAGAGAGCAATGCACAGCAGTCAGAAATAAAGCAAACAGAATTTTAGGATTTATCTCAAGAAGCGTTAGAAATAGGACGGAAAAAGTTATTTTGCAGCTCTATCTTGCATTAGTTAGGCCCCATTTAGATTATGCTGTGCAATTCTGGTCACCCTATTATAGAATGGAAATTGAATCCTTGGAGAGGGTGCAGCGAAGAATGACCAAGATGATACACAACATCAGAAATCTACCATATGAGGACAGATTAAAAAAACTTAATCTACATTCTCTAGAGAGGCGAAGAGTTAGGGGGGATATGATTGAAGTGTATAAATGGTTTAAAGGGATTAACAAGGGAGATATTAATAAAGTTTTAAAAATTCATGATCAAACCAGAACTCGTAATAATGGATTTAAGCTTGATAAATTTAGGTTCAGAAGGGAAATTGGTAAAAATTAGTTTGGTAATAGAGTAGCTGATGCATGGAACAAGCTTCCTAGTATGATAGTAAATGCCAATACCTTAGACACCTTCAAATGTAGATTAGATAGACATATGACAGAGGTAGGGTGGGTATGAATAGGTTAGTGCTTGTTAGAAAAACCATAAAAAGAAAAATAGAATAAATAAGTAGAGTAGAATAGAATAGGTTAGACATGCTGAAAATACAATTCAAAAATGGAGCTGCCTCGTGTGTGCCAGTAGGCATGTTGCAGTGTCCTCTATTCTTATGTTCTTATGTTCTTATATATATATATATATATATATATATATATATATATATATATATATATATATATATATATATATATATTCATATATATATATATATATATATATATATATATATATATATATATATATATATATATATATATATATATGTGTGTGTGTGTGTGTGTGTGTGTGTGTGTGTGTGTGTGTGTGTGTGCATTACCTTCCCTTCACATCTGACAAGTCACAACACTCATTACAATTTCTCACTTCTTTACGTTTTAAGAACATAAGAACATAAGAATAGAGGACACTGCAACATGCCTACTGGCACACACGAGGCAGCTCCATTTTTGAATTGTATTTTCAGCATGTCTAACCTATTCTATTCTACTCTACTTATTTATTTTATTTTTCTTTTTATGATTTTTCTAATAAGCACTAACCTATTCATACCCACCCTACCTCTGTCATATGTCTATCTAATCTACATTTGAAGGTGTCTAAGGTATTGGCATTTACTATCCTACTAGGAAGCTTGTTCCATGCATCAGCTACTCTATTACCAAACCAATTTTTACCAATTTCCCTTCTGAACCTAAATTTATCAAGCTTAAATCCATTATTACGAGTTCTGGTTTGATCATGAATTTTTAAAACTTTATTAATATCTCCCTTGTTAATCCCTTTAAACCTGGTGTGCGGGCCCGATTAGGGCAATATGCTTTGCCCATCAAGATGTCTCACGCATAATAATAATAATAATAATAATAATAATAATAATAATAATAATAATAATAATAATAATAATAATAATAATAACAATGATAATAATCTATCTATCTACCTTGGCTGTTTCCCCCTTTAATTGGGGGGTAGCCGACATCAAAGAAAGAAAACAATAAGGGGATTACTTTGCTCTATGCGCAATGACGAGGGAGCTAGCGACCGTTCAGATGGCACTGCTGGAGTGCCACAGCCCATCCTCCCGGCTCTAATAATAATAATAATAATAATAATAATAATAATAATAATAATAATAATACTAATAATGATAATAATAATAATAGTAATAATAATAATAATAATAATAATAATAGACTGGTAAGAAGAACATCTTAAAAAATAAAAGAGAAATTAAACACCCTTAAATTTTTTATCTCTCTCTCTCTCTCTCTATCAATTATACCCGATGAGGTAGATGTAAGTGCTAAAACAGAAGAGTTCAATAATTTTTTCGCTGAAGTGGGGAAAAAAACCTTTGAAAAAACAAAAAAAGAAATAATAAATGAAATCAATAATAGTAATGGTGGTAATAATAATTATGATGGTAGTAGTAATAATAATAGAAATGTTGATAATGGTGTAAATAATAATGATGGTGGTAGTAATGGTAATGATAATAGTGATGATGGTAGTAATAATAATAATAATGTTAATCTTCAAGAACATAGTGCATTCAATAGAAGTAATGATGTCTTTAACCCTACTACAGTAGATTGTAATACAGTAATCTTAGTAATAAAAAATCTGAAAGACTCTAATGCATATGGATCAGATGGAATTTGTTTTCGTTTTATTAGAGATTCATTATTTGTAATAGCATATTATCTGACGGTAATAATCAATACTTTCATAGTTACCAATATTTACCCAGATTTATGGAAAAATCCCCATGTAATTCCTGGTTTTAAAAATGGAAATCCTGACGACGTCTCTAACTATAGACCAATCTCTTTACTACCAATTTTATCAAAGATACTTGAAAAGATTGTTGCAAATCAGTTAAGTGAGTTTCTTGAAAAAAATAAACTTATTGCAAAAAGTCAACACGGTTTCAGGCCAAAATTATCAACCGAAACTGTCTTATTGAAAATATCAGATGAAATATACAAAAATATAGATAATAAGAAAATATCATTGCTACTACTACTCGATCTTTCTAAAGCTTTTGATAGTGTACACCATACCATCTTATTAGAAAAATGCAAAAAAATGAACATTGACCCAAGCTGGTTCGAGAACTATTTAAAAAACCGCTACCAGTCAGTCAGAATAAAAGATGTAGTTTCAAGTCGCAAGAAGATATTGTTTGGGGTCCCTCAGGGATCGATCCTAGGACCTATACTTTTTCTAATATATGTAAACGATCTAGTAAAATATTTACCTAACTGTTATGTCATTCAATATGCTGACGATACTCAAATCTTAATTGAAGGAGAAATTAATGATTTAGAAAATATTATTCGTAGAGCAGAAGAAATTTTGTATATGGCTAAACGTTACTTTCTAAAAAATGGTCTGTTACTTAATGAAACTAAAACCCAATCTATTCTTATCGGATCCAGACAATTATTATCAGAAGTTGATGACAATCTTCATATAAATTTTAACGGTAATATCATTAAGCCAATGAACTCGGTAAAGAAGCTAGGTGTCTATTTTGACCGTTACATGAATTTTGAAATGCATATAGATGAAATTTATAAAAAAGTAATGGGTACTCTAATATATCTAAATAGGGTAAAAGACTCATTTGAAACATCAACTCGTATAATAATTGTCCAGTCCTTAGCTATGAGTTTAATTAATTACTGTCTCAAAGTTTGGGGATGTACAAATAAGACTCAATTACAAAGAATACAAAAGTTACAAAACTTTGCAGCACGAGTGGCTGTTGGCAATGTAAGAAAATACGAGCACATCTCTCCTGTTTTAAAAGATCTAGAATGGATAAAGATTAGAGATAAATATGTTTTTGATATATGTACCTTTGTTTTTAATATACTAAGAAACAATCTTCCTGATTGCTTGTATAATTTTCCTACAGTAAGCTCAGTTACCGGGTTAACTACCCGTCAAGGGGAAGATTTATTAGTACGAAGGTCTAAAACTGATATTGGCTCAAGAGATATAAACATTCGTGGACCTCATTTATATAATCAGCTTCCCAGAGAACTAAAAAATGCTGGTTCAGTGTATACTTTTAAATATAATCTTAAGAAGTTACTCTTAAAGGAAGATTTTACTTGTAATTTTTAATAGTACACTCATCTTTATGATTTGTTTGTTTTAGTATGTCTATATCGTACACCACAGATGTCTATCTGGAATATATATGCATCTTATTTGAATACCCAATGTACTTTGGAAATAAAGATTTATTATATTATTATTATTATTACTCTCTCTCTCTCTCTCTCTCTCTCTCTAATGATAAAATTAATTAGGTGAATTTACCATTGGACACGGTCACCCAATCTCAGAGATTACGAGAAAAGATTATTCAAGAAATTGGGTGTGATAATAATGATGATGATAATGATAATGATTGTAATAATAATAATTAATATTAATAATAATAATAATGATAATAATAATAATAATAATAATAATAATAATTATAATAATAATAATAATAATTATAATAATAATAATAATAATAATAATAATAATAATAATAATAATAATTATAATAATATAATAATAGTAATTATTATTATTATTATTATTATTATTATTATTATTATTATTATTACAACTAGTACTACTAATATTATCAATATTATTACTTCTACTACTACTACAGCTACTACTGCTTTTACTACTATTCGTGTTGAAAAAAAAAATAATAATATAGTAATAATAATAGTATGTTTTGAGGAAACCTCAGTGTCAAGTTTTAGAGAGAGAGAGAGAGAGAGAGAGAGAGAGAGAGAGAGAGAGAGAGAGAGAGAGAGAGAGAGAGAGAGAGAGAGAGAGAGAGAGGCAATCCCTCAGTATTATGTTGCTACTTCTTTAATTATGTTTGATAATTGCAGTTATCTTTAGTTATTAATTTTTTATTCACTCTTTGATATATTAATAATACTATTTTAATTCTGATTGATAATTATAGTGATTAATGCATGCACTGATATTATATTGATGCAGTATCAATTGTAATGTATAATTAAAATTTTCAGAGAGAAATTATCATACCTTCATTAAAAGTTTTATATCCTTTTGCATTATTTGATAATTATCTCGTAATTATTTGATAATTATCTATCCGATTGCATACATTATATTGAGTGTGCATACATTTTATTCTATAATTATACTTATCTAGGGATAATTATTTTCCCAGGCCTTAAAAGTTTGATACCCTGTCAGTTTGGTTTTATAAATGCAGTGATTATTTTATAAAGATATTTATAGTCATAGATATTTTTAGCCCACATTAATTGAATTCTGTCAATATGTCTCGAATTATAGATATTATGCTGAATCTACTTAATTTATAGGTTACAATGACGATATATATATATATATATATATATATATATATATATATATATATATATATATATATATATATATATATATATATATATATATATATATATATATTGTAGTAGTTTGGCCCTTGGCAATACTACACATTATAGTCCTTTAGACTTAAATAGGACTGGCCATGACAGCTTGATGTTTAGTCTCCCATCATTTAAAAAACCTTTGCAATTCCAACAGCTACGCCGAATATTCTTGCGCATTCATTACACATCTCTTATTATACCTTAGCATCTGACAAGTCACAACGCTCACATCTCAGTTTACTCTGCTTTACGTTTTCTTTGTGCTTAAGCCCGATGACAGCATTTTCCTACCTGTCCCAATGTCGTACTCATAATCTCTCTCTCTCTCTCTCTCTCTCTCTCTCTCTCTCTCTCTCTCTCTCTCTCTCTCTCTCTCTCTCTCTCTCTCTCTCTCTATTTATATATATATATATATATATATATATATATATATATATATATATATATATATATATATATATATATATATATATATATATATATATGATGCATGTATATTAATATATAGATAGATAGATAAAAAGAGAGTTATTTCTCATTTTATATGTAATTACTTAATGAAATTAACCATTCATATGCAACATTTTATTTTCAATATTACTTCATCCTCTTTTTCCATATTTTCACATACGACAGTTTGCTAAGTACTTAAGCTCATTACCCTGACAAATTGCCCTCACAAAAAGACTTATTACGATAATTTAGTGACATGCAAATTACCTCTTATTATTAGCATTAAGATATTTTTTTTTATCAAAATTCAAGAATTTTTTTTGAATTTTTCTTAGAGCTAACTATTCCACCCTCGTATTCCCAGTATATCCTAGGACTAATTTTGGCTGAAGAAAAATTATTTTAACCCTCGTAATCTCTGTTTGTCGTAGGGTTGAACTTACAATTACTCTCATGATCCATGCTTGTCGTAGGATCGAATTTCCTCCAACCACACCTGATTATTGTAGAGGGATTCCACCTTCGTATTTCTTTTAGGAGGCGACAAAAAGTGAAATAATTTGTTATATGGAAGAAGGAGTTCGACCCTCTACTTCCCTGCATGTCGTAGGAGACGACAGAGAGGGATATCCTGTGTGATAAGGATGAAGACATTCTTCTCCGTCTTCCATTTTCCGAGTATTATTAATTGGACGAGTAGAGTTCCACCCTCGTATTTCTTATATGTGTCTTAGACTTTATTCCGATTTCTTAAACAGTGTAAACCAAGGATATCATATTGTTAGTTAGCTAGACACACAAATAGATTTCATAAACGCATCTGACGCGGTTCATGGGGGGATCCTAACCATACACTGAACCGCGTCAGATGCGTTTATGAAATCCATTTGTGTGTCTAGCTAACTAACAATATGGTATCCTAGGTTTACACTATTTAAGAAATCGGGCCTTTATGGGGGATCCTAGCCATACACAGAACCGCATCAGATGCGTTTATGAAATCCATTTGTGTGTGTCTAGCTAACTAACAATATAGTATTTTTTAAGAAATCGGGCTTATGACAAATGCGATATTTCTGAGCCCTAAAGGAGAAATTATTATACTCTTGTATTCCCTGCATATCGTAGAAGGTGACTAAAAGGAATATTTTTCATGAATAGGGAAGAACATTCCACTCTCATTATTCGTGTTATTGTAGGAGGCGAATTAAAGAGATATTCATAGCGGTGGAAGAGAAAGAAAATGCACCCTCGAATACCCTGCGAGTCGGAGGTAACAAATATTTTATGTATTATATTTATGGTTGTGACACCGGAACAGGCTTACGAAACTGCCCTCATCGGGCCCGGGTACCAAATAAGAATAACCCCGGTGATGATGGTAGGAGGCGACTTAAGAAGATTGGGTATAAGGGGAGTCGGATCCTAGCAAACACCCCCTCCATGATTTCGTTTCTTTTTTCGAAATAGCTAATTGGTGGAAGAGGCGATGAGTGGATAGGAAAGATAAATCCCTGCTACCTCGTTGCTTTTGTTACAGTCTTGGCTACCCTTTTTGATCCAGCGGGTATGGATTTCTCTTCGCTTTCATATGATTCATTTGGTTCTGTTAATGACTTCCCAATCCCAGTGGTTTGCTAATTACATGCAAGTTTGGCAGGGACTAGGAAATAACAGACGCCACGGATGTTCCCTTTACATTCTCAACCTGAGTGAGTAAGTGACTACGGCAATATAGACTCTTATCAAGCTCTCTCTCTCTCTCTCTCTCTCTCTCTCTCTCTCTCTCTCTCTCTCTCTCTCTCTCTCTCTCTCTCTCTCTCTCTCTATATATATATATATATATATATATATATATATATATATATATATATATATATATATATATATATATATAATGTAGACCTTGAAAAAAAAAAATAGACGGTCTATTTTTGGGCTTGATTTTCAAAATGGGTGGGAAATGCACATCTTGTCTGTAAATGGTTGAGAAATAGTATTGCTCTGGCGACTAACGAGGCCATTGGAAACACATCAGCGGAAGTGTTATGAGATCGTTTCCTCTCGCCTTTCCATACATAGATTTGTGGAATGTTTTTTTCTTTTTTTTTATCTTTGCTAAATCTTGCTAGATATTTTGTATTATTTTTTTTTATTTTGTTTGTAGTATCTGTTGCTTAATTTACTATATTTTCTTCTTATATAGTTTTTATTTTATTTTTTCTTTCTTTGCTGTTTCTATTGTATACTATCTATTTCTTCCTCTCGCTCATTTTCTCACATATGCAATATATTTTCTGTCTCTCTCTCTCTGTAACTTTCTATGTATGTATGTATGTATGTATGTATGTAAGTATGTATGTATGTATGTATGTATGTATGTATTTATACATGCATGTATGTATGTATACATGTTTGTATGTATGTATGTATGTATCACACGCATTCAGCATGCTTTCTCTTACACATACACACGCATATGCAACAATGTATCTCACATATTTATACACACATACATACGCTATCTAACAGTATAAATATGGAAAGGATTGATGGAATTAGATGTTCATATTGCTGATATATCCTCATATGTAGTTAAGAAATATGCTTCGCCATTATCTGTGGTGCTTTGCATCATATATGAAAATTCGTTAAAATCTGGGGAAATTCTAAGATGCTGGAAACACTCAATCCTTGTACCCATCTTTAATAATAATAATAATAATAAAAAAAGGAGAGAGACGACGCGGCTTTAAACTAGAAGCCTGTTTCATTGACTATCATTGTAAAATTTGGAAGAATATCGTAAAGACACTGTTGTAGTATTTTAACAGAGAAGGCAGGTGTGCACTAACAAACTTGATTTAAAATTAAGTAAGCCTCAATTTACAAAAGAGGGTTGGGCAGATAACATATTCTTAGCCTTCCAGATGGTGTTTGATACAGTCTCACAAGGGAAACCCATTAAGAAGTTGTAAGCAATGGCACTGAATAGGTGGAAATGTCTTGGACTACATAGAAATGTATTTACAAGGATGGGAGTAGAGGCTCTGAGAAAGACATTCTGACCACGGATCCACCATGAGCCGATTCCATCCTAGGGTGTAATATCTACAAAACACAAATGGATAAGCATTGTTTGACTTGGAGAAAGGTTAGCAGAGGATTTCTTCATCAAACTAGGGCCACTTCTGCTCCTTATAATGTAACTTATCTGCTAGAGTTTGCAAATATATTTTGATATGTTTGCATATATCGTACAGATTGTGGAGAACGTAAAAGACAAGAAAAGTGGTAGAGTGCTTCAGTAAGACGATAATATTCTGCATGAGGGGTCAGATAAGTGCTTCCTGAAATTTGATACTTCGAAATGTAGAGTAATGCTAATTTACAAAAGTACGAGAAGACCTATTTTTAGTATTCAGTAGCAGGAGAGGAACTTAATAAACACTGAAGATTCAAGAGATCTATAGTGGTCAGTGTATTAGCAGATTTATCTCTGGATATGCATACAAATTATGTGGAAAAGTCGGCGTATGCGATCATAGTAACATTAAGGTGTCCTACAGTCATATGGACAAAGAAATGTTCTGATATATTTACTTGAATTGTGATGTCTAAGCTCAAATATGCAGTGCCGAACTGCAATTAGCACTTGAAGTAACATTAACAATTGGATGCCTAAACTTAAATAAGCATTACCATGCTGCAGGCTGCAGGGAACATTAACAACTGGAGATAGTTGCAACACTTGTTACGTCGATGGTACCAGAGACACTAAATCTCAGTTATAAGATAGCCTGATTGCTAGAAGAAAGAGGAAGGAACATAGAAACGGTTTTTATATTCCTCACTGGTTTTGACAGAGTTGATAGGGAGCTATATGGGTAGCTTTAGAACCAGAGGTCATAGGCCCGATTTCTTAAACAGTGTAAACCTAGGACAACATATTGTTACTTAGCTAGACACACACAAATGGATTTCATAAACGCATCTGACGCTGTTCTGTGTATGGCTGGGATCCCGTACGGGATCCTAGCCATGCACAGAACCGCGTCAGATGCGTTTATGAAATCCATTTGTGTGTGTCTAGCTAAGTAACAATATGTTGTCCTAGGTTTACACTGTTTATGAAATCAGGCTTAAGTCTGAGGCTTTGTACGAAATAAAGTACTTTCTTACATCTTTTCAAGATGTAAGAGAGTATTTAATTAGCGTAGAAATTAGTTGATACTCGAGAATTACTAAGCGAAGGCCGTGTAAGCAAAATATGCATTCATAATTTTCAGAAAGTAAAAAAAAAAAATACATCTGGGACATGGGCAGTTACGAACTTGAGGCTCATTTTTGTGCACATACTTAGGCGCACACATACATACACATACATACCATTGCAATACAGAGTTATACATGCGTATGCGCATTCTTGATATTTAGGTAAGATCCTCACCACATTTTATCGTCATTTGCTGTAATATGTCAGACACACACAAAAGCATACACACGTATTCACAAACAATTGTATTGTTATGTCGGATCCTTACTTAGCTTATATTCCATACCAATAACTGTTAATGAATGACGCACACATACTTACACATATATATACACACAGTCATTATATTGTGTACATACCATACCGAATTTTATCTAAAATAATTATTGTCATAATTCTATCATTTCCTGTTCATTATGTTTTATGACTTAGCATTATATTGTAATTAATGTTGTCTATATTAATTATGTTAATTGCTTTGTCAGTTTAATCCCCTGTCTTTTGAATTAACCCTGGCTAATGCTTCATCTCTTAAGTCACAAAAGAGTAATGATAATAATCATGACATTATTATTATTATTATTATTATTATTATTATTATTATTATTATTATTATTATTGTTGTTGTTGTTGTTGTTGTTGTTGTTGTTGTAGTTGTTGCAGGTGGTGGTGGTGGTTCTGGTGTTGAGGCTGTTGATGTTATCAATATCTTTATTGTAACTTTAATTAATAATTAATAACGGTAGATGGAAAAACTTAATTTGCCAAAAATTTAGAAGAGAAAATTGCCACTCAAAAAATCCTCTGATTAGATTTCCTATAATTTATGAGTTGGTCACCACAGAAAAACCTTCTTAATGACTTATCTTTTGCCCCTCCCAATCTCCAGCAGCCACCCCCCAGCCCCCAACAACCACACCTCCAACCTCCACACAACCAGGTCTCTACTCAAAATCCTCCAAACCTCTCACCTAACCTCCAAAAACTGGAAATGGGGACATCCCACTAACCTTCAGCTTTCACTTCCTATCCCTCCCTTCGAGTCACTCCTCAACCTCTGGAAATGGGAAAGAGGAGGGAGGAGTATGGCAAAAATTATTACACACACACACACGTGTATATATATATATATATATATATATATATATATATATATATATATATATATATATATATATATATATATATATATATATATATATATATATATATATATATATATATATATCGCAGCAAAATCTATTAGGTAAAAACGCTGAGGTTTTATTTTTGTACGTATATGCGTTTCTCCGTCGTCTGAGTTTTTTTTTCTGAAGAACATAAGAAACATAAGAACATAAGAATAGAGGACACTGCAACATGCCTACTGGCACACACGAGGCAGCTCCATTTTTTAATCGTATTTTCAGCATGTCTAACCTATTCTATTCTACTCTACTTATTTATTCTGTTTTTCTTTTTATGATTTTTCTAATAAGCACTAACCTATTCATAACCACCCTACCTCTGTCATATGTCTATCTAATCTACATTTGAAGGTGTCTAAGGTATTGGCATTTACTATCATACTAGGAAGCTTGTTCCATGCATCAGCTACTCTATTACCAAACCAATTTTTACCAATTTCCCTTCTGAACCTAAATTTATCAAGCTTAAATCCATTATTACGAGTTCTGGTTTGATCATGAATTTTTAAAACTTTATTAATATCTCCCTTGTTAATCCCTTTAAACCATTTATACACTTCAATCATATCCCCCCTAACTCTTCGCCTCTCTAGAGAATGTAGATTAAGTTTTTTTAATCTGTCCTCATATGGTAGATTTCTGATATTGTGTATCATCTTGGTCATTCTTCGTTGCACTCTCTCCAAGGATTCAATTTCCATTCTATAATAGGGTGACCAGAATTGCACAGCATAATCTAAATGGGGCCTAACTAATGCAAGATAGAGCTGCAAAATAACTTTTTCCGTCCTATTGCTGACGCTTCTTGAGATAAATCCTAAAATTCTGTTTGCTTTATTTCTGACTGCTGTGCATTGCTCTCTTGGCTTAAGACTACTACTCACAAGAACTCCCAAATCCCTTTCACACTGAGAACTCATGATTTCATGGTTATTTAGCTTATAACTAGTATTGTCTTTTATAGTACCCATTTTAACTACTTTACATTTTTCAACATTAAATTCCATTTGCCATTTGTCCGACCATTCAGATAATCTATTTAGATCTTCCTGTAAAGCATGAATGTCTTCTTTTCCATTTATAGTTCTACCTATTTTAGTGTCGTCTGCGAATTTACTTAGGTTACTACTGATATCCAAATCCAGATCATTTAGATATACGATGAATAATAGAGGACCCAGTACCGAGCCTTGTGGTGCCCCGCTTGTAACCGAGCCCCACTCTGATTTCTCTCCATTTATGCAAACCCTCTGTTTTCTGTCTTTTAACCATTGTGTGATCCATCTGAGCACAGCTCCTCCTATACCATGAGCTTCCAGCTTTTTAACTAATCTTTTGTGAGGAACTCTATCAAAAGCTTTGCTAAAATCTAGATATATTGTATCATATTCTTTGCCACAATCTACTGCCTCGTAAACTTCTGAATAAAAAGACAGTAAGTTTGTAAGGCACGAAAAACCCTTAAGAAACCCGTGTTGTGAAAGTTTTATCAGTCTGTGTAATTCTAGATGTGCCCTTATTTTATTTGCAATTATGGATTCTAGAATCTTACCCACTGTTGACGTTAAACTTACCGGCCTATAATTATTCTTTTTAACACGTTCTCCTTTTTTAAATATTGGTACCACATCTGCCAATTTCCACTCCATGGGTACCGATCCTAATTTTATTGAATTATTAAATAATGCAGTTAGAGGACAACTAAGCTCTTCCTTGCATTCCTTTAATATTCTAGCATATATTCCATCAGGTCCCGGAGATTTATGAGCCTTTAATTTATCTATTTCTTTTATTACCTCCTCTCTCGTATTATTTATTGAACTAAGTATATTATCGGGACTGTCTCTGTAAATGGATTCTACTTCCGGATATTTTCCAAGTTTTCATTTGTAAATACAGATAAGAAATAATCATTTAAACATGTACACATCACTTTATCGTCATCTGTGATATGGCCATTGGCTACTTCAATTGGTCCGACTTTTTCCTTAAATTTTGTTTGATAATGTTGATAAAACCCTTTAGGATTTTCTTTAGCTTCTCCTGCTATTCTAACTTCGTATTTTCTTTTCGACTCTCTAACTATCTTTTTAACTTCCCTGTTTAACTGTATATATTGCTGCCTCACCTGCTCTTCACCTCTTTTTAGTTTCCTGTATATTCCTCTTTTAATACCTATAAGATTCTTTATTCTATTGTTCATCCATTTAGGGTCATTTTTTCTTGATCTGCAATGTTTCATGGGAATATAGTCTCTCTGACTATTCTTAAGAGTCATGACAAAATTGTTATATTCCTCATCCAAATTTATATTAACTGACGGGCTGCTGTTCTTTCCTGTGAGAGAATTTAATGTATTGATCTTATCTTGTGATAACCCTTGGCATGTGGTACCCAAATTTCGGGGTAATCCGCTACCTGCGACCTGACCTGCTGGATTAACTACCCACATCTGTACCCCAGAAATCCCTTCCCATACCTCATTAGATAATTTAGTTTTTAAGCCCTCAAAATCTCCTGCTCTAAAGTTTGGAACAATATTCTTATTTTCCTTTATAGTTTCCTTGAAAATTATGTTAAATCTAATGGAATCATGGTCACTGTTGCCCAATTTTTCACCAACTTCTAAATTTGTAACCATATTCTCTCTATTACTAAGAACTAAATCTAGTGTATTCACCCCCCGTGTTGCTTCATGTACATGCTGAGAAAGGAAATTGTCTTGTACTACTTCCAAAAACTCCTTAGAGCTACTATCACCTGTTATGGTTTCCCAGTTAATATGTCTAAAATTAAAATCGCCTACAATGCAAACTCTATTTGACCTGCTCACTTTAGAAATTTCATCGTATATAACTTGCGACTCTATATTATCTAGATCAGGTGGTCTGTAGACTACTCCTACAACTAGACTTTCTATATTATTTTTAATTTCAACCCATAAGGTTTCTGAATTTAGATTTGTCTTAATTCCAGACTTAATGCAGCTTCTGAGGCTATCTTTAATATACATAATTACCCCTCCCCCTCTTTTATCTGCACTACGATCAGCATTATAAAGTTTATATCCTGTAATTATGTACTCAGCTTTAAGGTGTTTGCTTTCTAATTTAATCCAACTTTCACTAATGCATATTATATCCGGTCTCTCACTACATACTATGGCTCTCAGTTCTTCTATCTTGTTACCTAAACTACGGCTATTTGTATAATATACTTTTAAACTTTCTCTAGCTTCACCCTTCTTGTGGCTATTCTTTTTGTTAATATTTGTTCTATGTAACAAATGGTTCTTATCCTTAGACTCCCAGTTATTTGACCCACTATTTACTGAACCCTTACTGACTAATTTCTCTGCACAAGTATTAATCATTTCATTATTTGTGTCTAACAAAACCCCCCTACCTCTCTGTCTATCATACCAGCCAATACCGAGACACCTGAATTAGAAAGATGCACTCCATCCCTTGCATACATATGCTTACGACTAGTGAAGTGATCCCACCCGTCTATAAAACCTATATTATTCTCCCGACAGAAGACTTTCATCCTAGCATTTACTCCTATAGCTCGAGACCACCACTCTGAACTTTGGCTAAGCCTAGGGAGAATACCACACATCACAGGAACTGCACCCCTTTTCCTAATCTTATCCAGGGCTTGTCTATACAACCTAATCAGCTCTTCACTTCTACCATCCTGCACGTCATTTCCCCCAGCTATCAAACAAACAACATCTTTTTTCTCAATCCAGCTATTTATTGACTCACCCACCTTCTTCATACCTGCTCCAGGGAAAAAATATTTTCCTCTAACTCTATGCCTGAGTTTCCTGTCTACATATCTGCATAGTGAATCCCCTACAATTACCAAAGAACGAGACTTATCCGGAGGATGGGTTACTCCGACCTTGGGAGACTTACCTAGGCTCTTGACCTGAGAGCTTTTCCCACTTCCATTTTTACGATCGCTAGTACACCTATCTGACTCTATGGTTCCTGAAGAATTACTGCCGCCACTGTCACATTCATCTCTAAGTGACCTAAATGAATTAGAAACCTGTAGTCTAAAAGTATCATTTTTCTTAAGAACCATTTTCGTTGAACCCTTATTCACAACTTTCCAGTCGTCTTCATTATTCAATCGACCCTTCCTGGTTAACACCTCTACTTTACCTCTCAGATCCCTGTTCTCCTCAGCTAAGGATCTGACCTCCTGCCTGACTGCGGCCAACTCATTTCTTAAATTAAAAATGAGTTTGCTTGCGTCAGACGAGGACAAATCCCCAGCACAGCCACAAACAGCACCAACAACGACACCACCACCAACACCACCAGCACAAGAAACACCACCACTCTCCATTGTACTAAGTATGGGGATAGACTAGAGCTACTGGAAGCACGTCCTCACTGGATGAACCCAGGAACTAAACTGAACCCAGGAACTAAACTGTTGGATATATTGACATTATTATTGCTTCTAGTGTGATTTTTTTTTTATTTTGTCTTAATTTAATTGTTGCTTTTTTCAACATTTTATTATTTTTGTTATTTTAGCAATCATCAACTGATGTACAGTTTTGCGATTTGTAGAAAAGCTAATCGTAAAACTGCATTAAAAATTGTTGCGAATCTAGTTTTGGAGCTGGATAACAGGGATTGGATAGGGGGAGGGACAGAGACGGCTTAGAGTGAACTCTCTCTTAGCCCTATTCAGGATATCATCACTGGAGAGGGGGGGATAGGATGGGAAGGATTTGAGGGGGGGGGGAGAACACGAAGACAGTGATAAAAAGAGAGGGGCAGACCCTCTTGCTAGGAATCTAGGTTGATTATATCTTGGGGTATATTTATTTGTTCCTTGCATAGCTACCCCTGTCAGCTTAGGAGCCTCATTGAATATACAACATTAAATGTGAGAGGTCAATGAACAAACGGAATCATCATAAACTCTGATTTTTACAATAAGAGAAATGTCTGTCCTCCTGCACTCACTGAAATTAATACTTCGACATATGTTTGCATTCTTGTTGTTGTTGTTGTTGTTATTCTTCTTCTTTTTGTTGTTCATGTTGTTGTTGTTGGTGGCGGTGGTGGTGGTGTATACACGTAAGTAAAAATCAGAACATAAATAAAAGTAATTATTATTATTATTATTATTATTATTATTATTATTATTATTATTATAATTATTATTATTATTATTATAATTATTATTATTATTATTATTATTATTATTATTATTATTATTGTTATTATTATTATTATTATTATTATTATTATTATTATTATTATTATTATCATTATTGGAAGTCGTAAAAAGCTGTTTATTTTTCGTACTTTGAGCACACATACTCATTACGGAAAAGGGGAATCTGGAGAAAAAGGAACAGTTGTTAAATTTTGTATTTTCTGGTACCATTGAATGAACATCATAGCTGAGTATATATATATATATATATATATATATATATATATATATATATATATATATATATATATATATATATATATATATATATATATATATATATATATATATATATATGTGTCAAGTAAGCACTTTAACATATGTGAAAATATGTATCATATTACCCCGACCAGGACTCGAACCTGATATTTGAATTAAATGCGAAAACGAAGCCACGAGTGAGGTTGGGGGAAACTGTAATATGAACCGGGTGGCATTCAGTTAGAATGCGTGTGACGTAGGGATTTTTACTATCCCAATCTAATGACACCAATTTGTAAGATAGTATCCCACCGAGTGTCACCACTGACGTAGGGTATTCCTTCCTACGTTATATAATTATAATTATGGTAGCGTGGTTGGTGAAAGACATCTTCTTTATATATTAATTTATTCTTATTTTAACATCTATGTACTCAGAGCTCCTATTACTACAGTTCCTGTCACGACTAATTCCTGAGTCCCACCCCCAAAAGGGGGAGAGGCTAACTCAGCTGTACTGTGTTAACTCTGCTGCTGGCAAGGCCCGGTCTCTAACTCAACTCTGTCTGCCTTGGGTGGTTCTTGAAATACCCCAAGGGCAGGGGCGTGGCTTGTATGGGGAATAAAGGACTGGTTTATATCTCTCACCCTCTTCAGATAAGAGATACGCCAGATGCCGAGTCCCACGGGACCCGCTATATATCTTCGTGACACATTTTAACCGTAGGCCTCGTCATATCACACTCTGGAGAGAGTGTTCAATGTTTCCTTTGACACCTAGCCCAAAAGTCCTACGACATCCCTCCCCACCACACTGAAATATCTCTTATTTCAGTTTCATCATCCTAACTAACATTTGTTTACAATAAAAACGGGGCCGAATTATTTAAGTTATCATCTAAGAAATCCTATTTCTATGAACCCTAAACAAATTACACAAACATAACATATATATAGTATAATTTCAGTGTGTAACTAATATCAAACATTAATTAAGATCAAAAGTCAGTTTAAATCAAAACATTAATTCATCTACTTCTCTCGTTTCTTTAAAAGACAAAATTGAGTTAATTACAGTAAAATTATGACTCATGTAGAACATTAGCAAACAAATTAAGTAGAGTATTAGCATGTATACACATTTAAAATGATATAGACCATAACATCAACAGTAATTTCTATAAGAGACCTTATCTTAATAAATTCTATTCCTATCATTATTAGGGGCATTGATTTGTCTTAAAATTAAGCCTTAAAAACTACTCCTCAAACAAAACATTTGTTACTTTTAGTAAAGTTAAAACATTCACTATTTCTATATTCAATTACTATTCAGAGACCAATGGATAGGAGAACTTAATGGACACAAAGATTAAATCATAATTCAAATAATAATAATGCTAAAACAAAACACTAATATTATTTAAGCAGAAAAACAACTTATTAATCTTAGTGCAAATCATACAATTTATCAATGGCACTTATTCAAAACTATATCTAAGGGAGACTGAGTTTTCGCTTAAAATTATCTTAAAGCTAGTAAAACAAAAAAAAATAAAAATAAAAATAAAAATATTTTGTCTTTTAGCACAGTGGACAAAGACGGTGGGGACATTTTCTTTCCCATTTTTTCAGTTCTAATACGGGGGTAATTTTAATTAACTAATAAGGGATTTTTAAATACCCTTCTTTCTCTCTTCACTAAAGTTTGGACATGTATAGGGATTATTTTTCTTTCTGTTTGAATCCCATCAACGCGTTTACGTGGCTTCTAAAGGTATTATTAAAATATTTTAAAATAATTCTGTGTTTCTTTTCCTCTCTTTTCACTACAGTTATGACATGTATGGGGATTTCCTTGTTTCTGGGATTTCATCAAGATTACATGGTTTTTTAAAGTAGTTTAAAACTTTTATTTTTTTAGGACTGTTTTCTCTGTCTAGGACGACTTTTATTTTCTCTGTCCCTTGCTCATGAATTCTTGCTAGGCGCGATTCCACGGTTTCTCTCTGGGATTTCATTTTTTTTTTTTCATTTACATGGCCTTTTAGAGTGTTTTTCTAGGACTTCGTTTTCTCTGTCTAGGACGACTTTTGTTTTCTCTGTCCCTTGCTCATGAATTCTTGCTAGGCGCGATTCCACGGTTTCTCTCTGGGATTTCATTTTTTTTTTTTTCATTTACATGGCCTTTTAGAGTGTTTTTTTAGGACTTCGTTTTCTCTGTCTAGGACGACTTTTATTTTCTCTGTATAGGACGACTTTTATTTTCTCTGTCCCTTGCTCATGAATTCTTGCTAGGCGCGATTCCACGGTTTCCCTCGGGGATTCCATTTTTTTCACTCCCCCCGCCGTCCTTGCTGCAGGCCCAGGTTTGTTACCATATCTCCTTTACTCGGATAGGCAAGACAAAAAGGAAGGATTCGACACCTTTCTAATCCTTCCAGCCTGGCTTCCTCGTCCCGCCCTCGGCCGATCTTGACTAAGACCACCACGCAGGAGACCTGCAACGTCACAGCGATTCTCTTCCGTACGGCCATCCACACGTACCTTCGAAGCAGATCTCGGGATGAAAATTTGAACCTCTGTCACTACTACAGTTGTAAGAAAGGTTCCCTATGACTTCAGGGTACCAACAATGGCCATAGGTTGGTAATCGAGGCTATACTTGGCCTCCCCTGCAACTGCAAGTGATTGCAATCTCTATTCAATGGGCACTAGGGACTTGTCTGAGCGGACAAAATCTAAAGACTTTTAGAACTTGCAGGTCGGGGCTGCCTAGGAATAGGGTGGTAATGGAAGGTATGTGTCTACACAACTAGATTATTATTCCAAGATACTTAGGGCTTAGCAACTGCTACATAGCATTACTCTACTATAAATGTCAAAAAGAACAATCGTTAAATGCTGAGAAAAGCCACTAAAGAAACATTCTTATTAGCGGTGGCTACAATAACATCAAGTATGAATTCAGTTAAAAGATACAAATCATCAGGTTACTGCTGATTTCATTTCAAAAATAATAATTAGCAACAGGCCATTGAGAGATAGCAACAATATCAGTCAACATAATAACATTACTAATAATCATGATCTAAAAATAAGAATAATAAACAATAAAAATAAATATACTAAATCAGAAATATCAATATATATACAATGGAGACTGGCATTCAGAAGTAAGAACAGAGTTCTATACTTATATTTCATAGTAATGCTCATTCTAACACAGTCTCTTTTAATATTTAAATTCCTGCTGTCATAATCAATGTATATATATAGAGCATAAGTGGCAACTTGCTGGCTCCACAATTTGTCAATGGGAGTTCTATCTATTCTCTAAACAGTTGCGACATGTGGCACAAACATTTATGCAAATGGCGGTACTACCGATGTCTTATCAGTATTTATGCAATAACAGCATGCAACAATCTATTGACTGCAATAAAATGTAGGCACAATTATCGCCTAGCTTCGCTGGAAAAAAAAAAAAAATCAAAGACGGCTACATTCTTTTAGCATTGAACGGAGCCTCTGTCAGGCTCAGAGTCGAGTGAAAGGTAGGAGAGAGAGAGAGAGAGAGAGAGAGAGAGAGAGAGAGAGAGAGAGAGAGAGAGAGAGAGAGAGAGAGAGAGAGAGAGAGACTGGGCGACCGTGAAATACGTTGCGGTTTCCACTCACAAGTCAGCTGAGATGGGCCTCTGTCTTTTACTTGTACTGAAAATAAAAAATTGTCGCAGAGTATCTCTAATAATAAAATAAATAAACAAATGAACGTGAACAAACGTTAGCAATGACTATCGATAGAGTCTTACGTTTATTGTCAGAGGGCTATTCTTATTTCCTCATTAACAAAAACAAAAGCAAAAAGAACTTAGTGTACAACTGCAGAACTGTCGAAGCATAAATCCATTCCTTTCTGTTTAATCTTGATAAGGACTTTACTGTAACAGCATACACATCCTCGTCTATAATGACAATTCTTTTCTTGCTATAAATCAGAGGGTTGAGTCGGAGCGCACCCACTCTGATGAAATTAAAACAAAAGATTAAAATCATATGTGACAATATCTTTACTACTATCAACCAAAGTACAAATATCTTTTTTCTTAACAGACGTCTTATAATGACTTAAATATCATTAGTTTTAAATTTAAAACTCAGCAAATAATCTCTAATAATCTCAATTATCTTTAATTAGCTCAATTGTAATCTAAAATTCATGAAAATGATAGGGATTAACCATAGTTATCTCTAGATAATCTTTTCAAAACTCTTTAAGTAAGATTTTAAAGATTTCTTCAATACAAAAAGAACTATATAACAAAAACGGGTATCAAAGAATATAAAAAGTCTATCTCTGTGTATGCAATAATAAAAACAAAAATTATATTTCATTAGCAACAGTAAAGAATGCATTTTGCTTAAGTTTCATAATCTCGTACGGAGTTGTACATAAACAATTCAAACATAAAATATATATATTCTTTTACTATCTAGAATTTGACTTATAACTGCTCTGTCTGTTTGCTTTTACGGGGGTGCGCATGTGGGCGCTGTTTTCTCCCCTGTTCTTTTGGCTTCTGGATAAACTTCTGCTCTCTCAAATACGGGATACAGCTGTGTAACATTCTTGTTGTCATTTCGTATCAGCTCTCACTCTTTCTTTATGACCAAGCTGAAATAATTTTGATAAAACATTATCATGGCTAAAACTCGCAAAGTTTTATTTTATCAATCTAACATATCTCTTCAGACAAATAATGTATATACTGCAGCTAGCAAAGAAAATAAAGAATCATTCATAGATTCACGTCCTTTATCACGTAACATCTATCTTGGAATCTCTCGGAAATCGAATAATAATCTCAATGGCGGAGTAGGGGACAAAACAAAAATAAAACAAACTTGGCATTTCAACCATATCTGGGCAGGTGGAGAATTACTTTCTCAAACATATCCCTCACTAGATATTGCAACAGCGCATCACCTCCCATAAATACACTCTGATATGGCATGCAGAAGGACCTGGCGGAGCAGGGGAACGATCCTCGCAGACTCCCCAATCATGCTTCCTAACGGTGCTTTCCGCGATTTCACCCCCTAGAGCAACCCCCCCATTATACCCCCAGTCATTCATACTCATTCGCTATCACATTCGCTATATCACTTTCAAGACAATCATCCCCTTTCTGTAAAATTCCCTTTTATTTACAACGCGTTGGTTTCCCTTTTCCTTATCTCTCTGAAGGAGAGTAAAGGTGAAATCTCGGCTGAGCTGTGCGGTCACAGACTTCCTCACCAGTCCTAGGTCCCATTCTAACGAACAAACAAACATTCTACTCCCTTGAAGCTACGTTTGGGTGACACTGAAAAACCTTCCCTATTCTAGGACAGCACAAATTCCTCTAATTTACTCTTACTTTCGCCTGCATAGCGCGAAATTAAAAAACTCATCTCTAAACAATATCACAAAATTTCGTATTCTTCAAAAATAAAATGCCACACACGTATCGTAATGTTAATCCCTTCATCATAACAACATTAAAAAACAATCTGTCATTTATGTCTTTCTTTCGCTAAAACATTACTCCGGCGGGGGAAAAAAACAAACAAAAAAAGAAAGAACCTTGAAAAACAGGCGCAATCTTAACACTCTATTTCTTACGCTTTAAGAAATTTATATAAAAATGATTTTACACGCATTTTAAAATATCAAGGATCAGTACAATTACTACAGATTTATAATAACGAGGTTGGGAGATCGATCGGTCACTTCCACATTCCTTTCTCGAAAACCACACGTGTTCTAAGTAAAACCTTAAAAGCAGATTCAAGTATATTACTCACTATAATTCTTACACTTAAGAAATTAATATACTGTAATAGTGATTGCACGTATATAAAAAAAATTTTCAATTAAAAATCGATACATTCGCGTTCTTAAAATTCAATCTAAGCATTAATACAAATAAATGGAACACACTTCCAACAAAATTTCTTTACATTACTCAAATTATAACAAAAAACGGAGTTTATTACTGCTTATAGCTATTAGTACAAATTATCCATGTTAGTAATGGGTACAGAAATTCTACTTTTATCAACTTATTAGGCGCCACACCCCTCATAGGCGGGTTGGCTGAGTCAAAGCATAACTACAAGATAAAATGGCGGCGTCCACCGACCTCAATTTCTTTTACTAATTGTCCCATTACTCACTGGATACAGATCACAAGTACTTAGCTATTTTAAGGAGGTGGTCCTGAAGAACTTCATGGCAGAAGGCAAGGAAGGAGGGGGTTCTCCTTCTTCTCTTCGAGTAAAATCGACGAATCGCCGTCTTCTTGGTCGGATCCGGCAACTTATACTTCTTGTAATGGGCATTTTCACTCAATGCTCCGGTCACACTTCGGCTTACTAAGAAATATCTTAGGAATAGTTCCTTCAAAGTTTTATAATATTCTCTATTTGACCACTCGTCACTTCTCATCCGCAGACCCAAGTATTTCAGGAAGTCGGTCGCGGGAATTATGGACGGACATTCGCGGTCTTTTACATTTGCGCCGTCGAGGTATAAAAGTGAATTTTTGACTCGAGGCGTCTTTACAACCAGGGCACAGGGTGGGGGCCTTGCCAATACGGAGGCGGGGGAGAGTGGCTGGATCTCATAATATGATACTGTAAGTGAAGGGGGAGCTCTGACTTTCTCGGTGTCACTCTCTCACTGCTGGTAAGCGTCTTGAAGTTTCTTCACTTGTACTTTTCTTCCATAGATGCTATATATTTTTTTTCTTCTATTTTTTTCTTCTTTCTCTTCGGTAAAGTGTCGGCGTGGATTGATCCCGAGCTGTCCACCACTGACGTAGGGATTTTTACTATCCCAATCTAATGACACCAATTTGTAAGATAGTATCCCACCGAGTGTCACCACTGACGTAGGGTATTCCTTCCTACGTTATATAATTATAATTATGGTAGCGTGGTTGGTGAAAGACATCTTCTTTATATATTAATTTATTCTTATTTTAACATCTATGTACTCAGAGCTCCTATTACTACAGTTCCTGTCACGACTAATTCCTGAGTCCCACCCCCAAAAGGGGGAGAGGCTAACTCAGCTGTACTGTGTTAACTCTGCTGCTGGCAAGGCCCGGTCTCTAACTCAACTCTGTCTGCCTTGGGTGGTTCTTGAAATACCCCAAGGGCAGGGGCGTGGCTTGTATGGGGAATAAAGGACTGGTTTATATCTCTCACCCTCTTCAGATAAGAGATACGCCAGATGCCGAGTCCCACGGGACCCGCTATATATCTTCGTGACACATTTTAACCGTAGGCCTCGTCATATCACACTCTGGAGAGAGTGTTCAATGTTTCCTTTGACACCTAGCCCAAAAGTCCTACGACACGTGCATTCCTAGTATAGCAGTTAAGCTGTATAGTTGGCTTCTCTTTTAGACCTTCTGTGGTGTAGTTGGTAGCGCCTTGGCAAAGTAATTATGCGTCTTAGGTACGAGTCCCGGTCGGGGTAAAATATGATTCATATATATATATATATATAATATATATATATATATATATATATATATATATATATATATATATATATATATGGATGGATGTTTGGATGGATGGATGGAATGATGAATATATGGAAAGATGATTATAGGTGTGTGTGTGTGTGTTTGTGTCTGAGAGAGAGAGAGAGAGAGAGAGAGAGAGAGAGAGAGAGAGAGAGAGAGAGAGAGAGAGAGAGAGAACCCAATCATCTCCTTCTCTCTCCTTCAGGACACATACTGAGCCCAGCCTCTAAGTTTTAACAACGCCCCATAGAGCCCTCTAAGAAAAAAGTTAGAAATTAGATATATTTTTCATTTTTGTTTCTATTTAGTTTTGTAAGTTTTATTTTTGTGTTTGGTATGTTGCTAGTTTTCTTTTAATTTCATTTATTTTAACTGCTATATTATTATTGTTATTATTATTATTATTATTATTATCATTATTATTGTTATTGTTGTTGCTGTTTATTATTATTATTATTATTATTATTATTATTATTATTATTGTTATTATTATTATTATTAATTATCTAGTTAGTACCTTCATTTATATGATACTAAGATAGCTTGATGGCTCAGGTCATGACTCCCGCCCAAGTCCCTAATTCTACCCCCTTTTTTTTATGGTTCTGCCTCTCTGCCCCAGAATTTCTACTCGGAAATACGAAGCATAAGGTATTATTTCCTTTTGTAGTAGACCCTGTCAACTCAACTTCTTCAGTAAGAGTACCATTAGATGTGTGGGGAGCTCTTTGTGGCATTGATAATAAATAAATAAATAAGTAGATTAATAAGTGAAAAAAAAAAAAAATCTTAAATAACTAAATATGTGAAAGATACAAGGGAGGAGATGGAGATGGAAGTGTGTTCTTCTAAGCCTGATGAACACCATTACCCTCTTTTTCTTTGGCCCAAAATTGCCCCGGCCAGTAGACTATGACCCGATTTCTTAAACAGTGAAGACCTAGGATACCATATTGTTAGTAAGCTAGACACACAAATAGATTTCATAAATGCATCTGACGCGATTCTGTG
Organism: Halocaridina rubra; assembly: GCA_037179515.1. Lineage (NCBI taxonomy): Eukaryota > Metazoa > Arthropoda > Malacostraca > Decapoda > Atyidae > Halocaridina > Halocaridina rubra. The sequence goes on from JAXCGZ010023154.1 coordinate 34,725, forward strand.
CATGGCTAGGATCCCGTAGTTCATACAAAGGCCCAATTTCATAAGCAGTGTAATCCTAGGATACTATATTGTTAGTTAGCTATACACGCACAAATGGATTTCGTAAACGCTTCTGACGCGGTTCTTTGTATGGCTAGGATTCCATACGGGATTCTAGCCATACACAGAACCGCATCAGATGCGTTTATGAAACCGTTTGTGCGTGTCTAGCTAACTAACAATATGGTATCCTAGGTTTACACTGTTTAAGAAATCGGGCCTTTGTATGAACTACTT
>JAXCGZ010023154.1:42500-61030 GCA_037179515.1 Halocaridina rubra
GGCCTGATGAGGGTAATTTTATTGCCTGTCCCGGTGTCACACTCATAAAGAAGAAAGAAGTCTCTCCCTCTATCTGTCTATCTATATTTCTATCATCTGTCTATCTATCTATCTATCTTCACTTCCTCAAATGTTTATTTAATGATCATTTGATGACCATTTGAGAAGCCGAATCACATCCTATAAAATGACATATTGATGATGATTCAGTTAGTAGCGTCAGTATCACTGTTCCCAGAGTAAGTCTCATGATTTCCACTGCATATATATATATATATATATATATATATATATATATATATATATATATATATATATATATATATATATATATATATATATATAATGATAATAATAATAATAATAATAATAATAATAATAATTATTATTATTATTATTATTATTATTATTATTATTATTATTATTATTATTATTATTAGTTTCTTACATTGATACCTTAGCTCGGGAAGTTGCAGTTCTACTATTATCTCCATGTGTCTAATGTTGTACTCGCTAAACCGTATGAGTTGGCAGAGGGATCCGCATATTGTAATAATAATAATGATAATAATAATAATAATAATAATAATAATAATAATAATAATAATAATAATAATAATAATTACAATAATAATCGAGTAAACAATGATATTACTTTGTGGAGAGGAGAACCTTCATTTGTGATGAGTGTGAACCCGTGGTAATGGGGAAGAGGGGGTGGGGGACTCCAAGAAAGTGATTTTCACCCCCTTTAAAAGGGGCAGGGCGGGGGGGGGGTGATGCGTCATGATATTTGTAAAGAAGAAGCTGTCAATGCTACTCACCCCTCTCCTGTCAAAATTGAAGAGGTATGGGGGGTGTTCCAAATGATATAATATTTTTTATTTATTATTTTATGAGTGTAGCACCGGGACCGGCGAAGAAAATTTCCTTCATTGGGCTTGGGCATGAAGAAAACATAAAGCAAAGAGTAACGGAAATGGGGAGTGTTGTGACTTGTCAGATGTGAATGGATAATAGAGGTGCAACGAATATTCAATTTTATCCGGTGTTGATGTAGGCATAGAAAAAGAACCGTTACAGAATGCTGTCCTGAATACGCCTAGTTAAGTCCAAAAGACCTTCAGCTGTAGTATCACAACGAGCGGCTGCTGCCATGGGCCAGCCTACTACTTGTTAGTATTCTGTTGAAGGTTGAGCAGGGTGTTATTGTCAAAATGGGGTTAAGGGTGAAATAATTTTCATACAGGTTAAGTGTTTGAGTATGTCACTGTCCCTCACCCTGTTTCTCATATAAGAAGGGCAGGGGTGATCCAAAAAACATATTGGTGAAAGGGGAGGGATGTTATTCCACCCCCTCCCCTTGCAGGCATAGGATAGGGGGTGATCAGAATAGCATCCTACTGGAGAAAATGGATTTGGGCGCCCCTCACACCCCTCATATCGAAAGGGGGTAAGGGGTGTTTGAAGAAGGTAATAATCCTACCTATTTAGCTGTTGGGGTGAGGTGCGAGTAAAGGTAATCTAAATGCCATTGAAGGGGAAAGGAGACTTGTCTTAGCTCTTCATCCCTTCCTACCAAAAGGGGAACAGGTGGTGCTAGGGGGTGATACATATAACATATTCCTTAACAACCGTTCCATCAAACTGAGTTGGGGGTGTCAATTGTTAGTAAGGAGTGATCCATATACCATCGCATGGGTGAAGGAGGGGGTTGTCATAACCTCCTCGCCCCCTTCTTAAAATAGGGTGGGTGGTGTGAAGAAGGGGTGATCTATCATGGAAACAGGGGAAGGTAGTATGTGTGGGTTGGGGCGATCCAGATGCCATGGATGGTAGGAAGGGAAGGGGTTCTGGTATCCCTTCCCCCGTCCATCTTCCTCCCCCTCCCCCTCTCTTTCTCATAGCACTGGAAGCTTTATATGACTAATTTCACGGCGAATGGTAGTTATGCAGATTTCAGGATGTCATCGAACGGCGCTTAATTACACTTCGAGATGGGATCGTTGCCATCATCGTTAGCTCCATTAGAATTTGAGGCTTCATTGGTGATGAAGCTTTTGAAGCTCGATAATATGATATTGCATAGAGAGTATCTCCTTGTTGGCGAAGCCATTGAAACTAGAAGAGGACGGAGTGCTTAGGGGGTGCTTCATTTATGATGAAGCCTTTGAAGCTCGAAAAAGACACAATGCAAAGGGAATGCTTCACTGATAATTAAGCAGTTGAAGCTCAATGAAAACGTGGTGCTGTTGAAGCTCGATGAGACATCCTTGTGCTTTAGGAGTGCATCACTTATGATTAACAACAAACTTTATTTCATTTCAATACAATGGGTATTCGTCAGCCAGGGCAAGCCCCAACCCCCCACTGTGGTGTCCAACCACAGCAGTTCCTGCCTATAAACAGCTTAAACTCTCGGTTTTGGACGAGAACCGATCTTTCGACCTCGTGACTGCGAAGCCAGCGCGTTACCACTGTACTAGCCAGCAGGCTACGATGTTGTAGGTTAATTAGTAGGTATTGCAGAGAAATGCATAATTGATGATAAAGCTTTTGAAATGCTAATGAAGCTTACAGTTGATAGTTCTAGAGGAATATTTCATTGATGATGAAGCTTTTAAAATACTGTTGATGGTGATGAAGAAGTTTTAAAGTAACATCGTATCTGGAGAATATATCATTGATAGTGAAGCTTTTTAAATTTCTGATGATTGCGATAAAACTTAGTGACAGAATACTTAAGGAATTTGATGTTGCAGCTTTTGATATATTGATGATGATGAAGCTTTAAGGTGACAGATGACTTCCGTAATGCATAATGACGAAAATATTCAGATGGTTTTGAAGCTGAAAGGCGACAGATGTCTCGAAAATGCTTCATTTTCAATGATAGGTTTCAGGAGTGTATCTATAGTGATAAAGCTACTGAAATACTGCTGGTGATGATGACGAAAACAAAACAAAGCCAAAAAAAAAAAAAAAAGACTTCATTTCCGAAGAAAATGGGCAATGATGATGAAGCCATTGAAATATTACGGTGACAAAATGAAGCTTTACCGTGAGAAACCGCTTCAGGAATGCTTCATTCTCAAAGAGAACAGAAAGGTTTCTGGAATATCTCATTGATTATGAAACTGTTAAAATACTACGGTACAGATGAGATTAGAAATGTTTTATTGATAACGAAACTTTTGAGGTGCTAATAATGAAGATGATTATTATGATAATGATAATGATGATGATGAAGTTTAAAGGTAACAGAAGGCTTAATTTTCCAAGGCAATGGAATGATGATAGAATGCTTCATTGATGATAAAAAAAAAAGATAAAAAAAACTTGACTGAGTTTAGTAACGATTGAACATTGTCAAATGGCTTTGGACACTGATGAGGAAGCTCAATGAGGACAAAGGACTTCTCTGTAATGAAATTGACGAGAGCTTGAGAATTCGGAAATGCTTCATCAACTCTCCTGTTGATTGCTTGAGGTGCTTTTTCTCCAGTTGGTCGCATTATCTTTTTTTTTTCTATAGGTATGTGCAGTCCTAACTGATATTTTTTTTTTTTAAATCGTACTTCGATTTTGGGTTTAGAATGATTGTGAGTAAGGCCATGTACAAATTTAATAAATTATTTCAAAAACCTTCTCTTATTTGCAGTTTTGCGGGACGACTTTCGAGCATCTCCTGCCGATACCGTTGTAGCTGCAGGAGAAACGGCCTTGTTAGAGTGCGTCCCTCCCAGAGGCCACCCGGAACCCCTCGTAAGATGGCGCCATAATGGACAAGTTATCAAAGTCAGAGAATCGCACAGGTTAGTAATGGTAGTCTAGTAAGAACTCTTTTATATAAGCCATGCCTCCTCCGTCACCAAATTAGGAACTTAAATTATTTATCTTACCTTATCTGGTTCACCTTGTTTTGTCTAGCAAATTTGGTGTGCTTGAATAGGCCTAAACTTTTCATAAATCAGCTCACCTCGTCGTGTCTAGCAAATTTTATTATGATGGCATAAACCTTTAAATATATGACTCACCTCGTCGTGTCTAGCAAATTTTAGTGTGATGGAATAAACTTTTAATTATCTGACTCACCTCGTCGTGTCTAGCAAATTTTATTGTGATGGCATAAACCTTTAAATATCTGACTCACCTCGTCGTGTCTAGCAAATTTTAGTGTGATGGAATAAACCATTGATTATATGACTCACCTTGTCGTGTCTAGCAAATTTGGGATACTGGAATAAACCTTTATCTGACTCACGTTATCTGTCTAGTAACTTTAAGTTTTTTTAATGACTCCGTTATTTTTTTTATTTAGTACATATAGCTCGTTGCTGTAACTTAACAATATGACCTTTGCCTCTTTGACCCGATATCTTAAAGAGTGTAAACCTAGGATATCATATTGTTAGCTAGCTAGACACACAAATGGATTTCATAAACGCATCTAACGCGGTTCTGTGTATGCCTAGGATCCCGTACGGGATCGTAGCCATACACAGAACCGCGTCAGATGCGTTGATGAAATCCATTTGTGTGTGTCTAGCTAACTAACAATATGATATCCTAGGTTTACACTGTTTAAAAAATCGGGTCAAAGAGGCAAAGGTGATACTGTTAAGTTACAGCAACGAGCTATATGTACTAAATAAAAAAATAAAAAAAAATAAATGGGTAATTAAAAAACTTAAACTTACTAGACAGATAACGTGAGTAACAATATGGTATCCTAGGTTTATACTGTTTAAGAAATCGGGCCTTTATCTCCTAAACTAGCAAAATGAGTTCACCGAGGTATAAGTTTAAAAAGATAAATTACTTTTAATAAGTTGTTTGACCTTGTCTGGCTCGCTTAATCAATCATATGATGTCTTTGAAACAGAAAACAAGGCACGAAAAGGATGATAATAATAAGTGATATATGAATTATAAAATCTGTAAATTTGCGGAAACATTCGAATATGGATGACATTTAGAAAAACTGTTACGACTTGAAACTCATTAATTTGAATTTATTACTTTTGTGCATGACTGAATGTCAGAACGTACCAGAATTGGTGTATCTGATTTATTTTGTGTGTCAATTGAAATTAATGTTTGGAACATAAATCTATTTTTTTTAATTGCTGTCAGATTCATTTCACAAAACTACAGTTGCTATTATCAAGCATGGTAAGTTTTTACATATGTGACCAATACAGCATTCACTTAGAAAAGTTATAAAACATTTTAATTCCCAGCGTTATAAAATATGTCTTAACTTTACCTAACCTAACCAAACGTACATACACATATCCTAAAATGAAGATATCTCCCATTTATTATATACTGGTAAATAAAACGCAAAAAGTTTATTTATTAATGGCTATTGATATTACATATTTCATAAAGGTTCCTTACCCAATCTAACCAAACCTTACCAAAACTTGTTTTTCACATACATATGTACATAATCTAAATTGCAAAAATATATCTTTGTTTGCATATTTACTCATACATGAAAATTTCAATTTATAAGAAGTGATAGTAATTAGTATTATTATTTAAAGCTATGAATGATGTCAGTTTTATTAATTTTATAATAGCTATTACTATAAATAATTTAAAGGCACGAGGTTGTAGACGAAGGAACCCTCGTGGTGAAGCACGTACAACAAAATGATGGTGGACAATATACTTGTGAGGCCTGGAATCTGGCTGGCTCCAAAACCACTCATCCCATTAACCTCTATGTTCATAGTAAGTACTCTTTTTAAGTTCATTATGTATGTATGAGGGAGAGAGAGAGAGAGAGAGAGAGGAGAGAGAGAGGAGGAGAGAGAGAGAGGAGAGAGAGAGGATCGTTGTTTAAAAGAAAATTTCTTAAATACCCATCTAAGGTATTTCACTTACAGGAGACGGATTACCTCGTTGAAACCCTTTTTTTTTGAATTTTTACTCTCTAATAGTAACGTGACCTTGGGAACCTTAATTGGAAAGGTCTCTTTTTACTGGTTGTTTTCTGTTCACTGTCACGTCTTTTCTACTCTCTTTTATGACTGTCGTGATTCATTACAAATTTGGCAGAATTTAAGATATATTTTTAGATATTGGAAAAAGAAAGGCACTAAGCATCTAGGTACAGTATATTAAGTTTTATTTTTTTTTTCTTCAAAATAATGTTTTCTAATAGAACTTGTAATTTTTTCCTGCAAGCAAATGGCTGTTGGTTCCTTGTCTTTGCCTCCTATACTTGACAGCACTTTCTTTAGCTTTTCCCATGTTCATATGGATACGTATTTTGCACTCTCCTCTTGTTAACTAGTGTTGGTTTCCGACTTATAGTTTTACATCCTGTCCCTCGCCATTGATTTAGGCTTGCGACCATCACTGAGTTAAGCTGGGCTGCTCCTCTCAGGGGAAAAATTCCATACTCTACACTGTCATATATCTGGAAACTGCTTCCCGAGTTGGAGGTAATTTTAGGTGTGTGTGGAGGTATCTGTCACCATATCACACTTCAACTATCTTTGATAATATGTAAATGTAACTCAGATTACGAAACATTGACAAAATGAAATTGTAAAAGAAACAGCATTGGCTTTTGTATCTTAATCATTTGCAGCTTATGAATACAGTGGAAATAGCTGAGCATTAGTGGAATACCTGTTATTCTGTGTTCCAACTATAGTTTAAGCATTTATAGGCCTGACCTGTAGCACTGTCTAAAATACTGTTGTATTGCAACTGTTATAAATGTGTAAGGGGAAGTAGTGGTGTATATCGTCCCCAAACCTTTACCTGGTCAGTAGACTTAATGAGTACACCAAAGGAAACAACAGACCATTGGTGGAAAAGCTCACTCTATCATGAGCTCTGATGGGAAACTGTACAAGCAGCATGTATAAAATAGTATAATTCAGCATTTGACAATATAAATAGAACTGCCCGTAAGGTGTCACACTCATCAAAATAACAGTCTAAATAGAACTGTGACATCTAGAAACCTTCAATAAATCAGATTTAGAGACATAGAACTCAGCTCGTCATAAGTCCAAGCTAGAGAAAAAATATGCATATATACTTATCCTGCAGCTTTGTTCTTAAATATGTTGTACTTCAATATTCAATAAAGTGGGTCCGTAGTAGCGTTCCATCTTCGCCTAACCATGTGCTACGCATCAGCTATAAAGAAAAGAACTATGGAATAGGAAGACACTTGGGGAGCCCTCTTCTTTTCCACCTCACGCAAGAGATTAGGTATTCGTATTCTAGTTCTCTAGATTTACTCTGAAGAACCTGGCAGTGTTACAGTTTATATAAAGGAATCGGGAAGTATTTCTGTCGTCTCTTAACTCCTTCCTCTTCAGCAGCCTTACTGAGTACGCAAACTGGAATTGTTGGATCATTAGTGGAAAAACTATATCATGAGCTCGGAGGGAGAGATTAGGCGTGTATACGCCAGTTCTGAATTTCAACAAATGCTAATATTAATTAGTTCTGGGAAGTCCATTATTAAAGCTCTTTAAGAGCAAATGGGAACTTATACTAAATTTCTAGTTATGTATTTGATTCGATAGCTCACATTTATTAATTTACTTATGTATTTATTTATTTATTTGTTTGTTGGTTTGTTTGTTTACTTATTTCTATTCATATTATATAAATATATTATTTTTATATATTTATTCATTATTAATGACTATATCCCCAATTGACATTATTGTAATTGCTTAAATTTTCTTACCCCACAGTCAGACCTACGTTTTTGAGAGGTCCAAAGGACACTGTTACCCTAACTGAGCAAACTGTCGAGTTTGAATGCCAGGTAAGCGGCGATCCTACACCCCAAGTATCATGGAGGCGACTTAGGGGACCTCTACCTGAACATCGGACTGTTATCCTGGATGACCATACACTCAGGTATGAATAGGAGTAATTGTTATAAAATTTGGGTGATATTAATCATTATAACCTCATGTAGTGCGCTCGTTTGCTTGCACACACACGTCATATAGATATGTAATTGTCGGTGTTAGGTTTGGTAAGGCCAGGACGTGGGAGAGGATGGTCGTAAACTCTCAAACAAAAAGTTTACACGTCATATGTGTCTCAGCTGAGAAGCCCTCATTTATTTATATATAAATAAATAGATTGCACTGTTACACCGTTTTTAAAGATAGATGAAGAGAGACGATTATTTTTCTGACAGAAACGGATAGGTGAGGCCAAGTGAGAACAACAAATGTCCTTATACGATCTGACTTATCCGGTGTAATGGTGCAACAATAATCCTCTTTTTAACATTAATTTGCGTATACAGTCCCAATCTTAGTTTTTATATGCATCATTTAAGAAAAATAATTAATGTTTATTTGTTTTACAATTATGTCTCTTACAATAAACACCTTGTAGAGTAGATTGACCCACAAAACATCTTGTAATAACTTATAAGATAGAGGACCCTATCAAACACCTTGTAAAGTTGAACACCGAAAGATAACGCTTTGTATAGACTAATAACTCTCGGAACCAAAGGAAAACCTATAAAATTTCATGGTTGATGAGGGCTCTCATCATCCACTCCCACTGATCACGTTCCTAGATGGCAGTATCAGAGGGAGAACCATTGTGGTTAGATGTGATTTTGGATTGGTTCTCGTCATGTCAGTCTACATTTCGCCAGGGTGGTTGACCATATAGCCAGTGTTCTTGGATGTTGGGTTGTGCCATGGTACAGCCTTGCATCTTGGGGCACTTTTACCTCTGGGGTGGGAGGAAAACAAGACCATCTCCGTGTTCCTCTACGTGTCGTGAAAGTAGACTAAACGGGGCAGCGGAGGGGATTGGGAATCTCTCCTCTTCATTGTTCCTTGCAAGTGGCCAAGACATGCCGATGTATTCTGGCCGCAGAAATCCAGCCAGAACCATTGTGATTGAGTCACTGAAAATATATGGTTGTGGTGTAAGTGAGAGTAGAATAGAGGAAATAAGGTAATGTTAAGGTGGTATTTTGGAGGGTGGTAGGTAGGGTGTCTGGAGTTGAGAGAGGGTAAGACATATTCTTGTGAAGAAGAGCAAGGAAGAGAAGATTTTGACTGAAATTGAGCAAGTGTGTAGATGACTTGGGAATGAATGTGAATGAGGTGTTGATAGGAGATTCGAATGCTAGAGTAGGAAATGAGCCAGTGGATGGTGTAATTGGGAAGTATGGAGTACCTGGTAGGAATGAGAGTGGAGAGAAAATGATAGAAATACATACTGAGAAACAGATGTTGATTGCCAGTATTGTACTTAAAAAGAAGGATGTGCACAAGTATGCATGGATCAGAATAGGTAATTGTAGAGTAGTTGATAGAGCATTACTAGATTATGTTGTGGTGGACCAGAGGGTGATTTGAGGAGTATTGGATGTAATTATACTAAGAGCAGCTAGTAGTGGAATATCTGATCATTATTTAATGGAAAGTAGAGTGAGAGTGTGAGAAAAGTGGAGAAAGAAGAGAGAAATGAAGAGAGGTGCGAAACGTGAGTGAACTGAATAAGAAAGACAGAATGTGAGCGTAAGGCTAGTCTGAGGAATGTATTAATGTATCCATTGTTGTACTGTACTTTATTATTACATTATTATTACTGTATTAAAATTCATTACTACTCTATACTTTATTTTCTTGTAGTAATTAAGAGTCTACCCTAAGTACTGTACAGTACTGCATTTGTATGTACTCTACAGTACTTTTTTATACTTAAACCTAGCTCACGAACGAACTTCTGTAACCTGACCTGTTAGTAAGTTGGGGAGTGTCTGTAATAATGGGTCTTCATTTTACAACACCAGGAAATTTGAACCAATGAACATCTTTAATTTGTAAATATAACTTAGAATATACTAATGTAACTGCACTAAAATACTGATGAGGCATATTGTATACACAGTGATATGGAGTCATGGTAGCTCATTGGTAAGAACCCTCGACTCGGGAGGTGATATAGCCGTGTTTGATCCCACTGTGGGCTGTTAGGATGAGCATCAAGCCATCATTTTGCAGCTCCAACTTTGTGTTCACCCCCATTCGAATACAGATTCATAGTTGCACTTAAGGGTAAATAAAAAATCATAAACAGAATATCAGCCGAAAAGTGAGAGGAAAACTATACAGAATTAGAGTACATCAATATCTTGTAGATTCTAAAATGGAAGCTTACTATTATACAATTAATTATTCACACATCTGTAATGCAGGGGTCTTTCTTCTTCAATGAAGATGTACCTGGCTTCCCATCGCCGAGGCGAAATATTATTAGAGAGAACTAAGTTACTTATGTTTACCATTGTAACGACCATATAGTTTTGTATAATCCTTACAAAGATTTCTTCTCTTTCAGGATTCAGAGAGTGAGTCCCAGTGACGAAGATACTTATGTGTGTGAAGCCGTCAATGTGGTTGGAACAGCCAGGACGAATGCCACTTTAACAGTATATAGTAAGTATATATCTCTGATTTATCTTAAGCCTGTTACACACACGCGAACAGAACATCGTGATGTAACTTCGTCAAGGTTCTGTTCCTGACAGCTGACTTTAGTAGGATTTTGACTTAAGTTGGAACACAACCTATAATTCGAACCTAGGTTCCCCATCAATGCTAAAAATAAATACTCTAAAACAATGAAAAATAATATAAGTTCTACTTTTGATACATAAAATTTTTTAAAGTACACTATATAGTATTGCTTACCTTTACTATGGTAGTTGATTTGGTTCTGGATGACTGGTATGTCAAAAAATGTATTTAGTAATAATTTGCGATTATTTATTGGTATATATATATATATATATATATATATATATATATATATAATATATATATATATATATATATATATATATATATATATATATATATATATAATATATATATATATATATATCCTAAAAGATGTTTAATTGACAGTAGTGACCAGAGGCCATGTAGCTTATGGGATATTTCTCATTCACTACAGGTAGTTTGTAACTGATAAAGTATTTCAGGGTTTATAATGAAAAGGAAGAGGTTTTATGCAGTTCTAATTGTTTTATTAGGTCTCGAGGCTCAAAGGGCACCATCTAAGGGTTGTCTAATTGGAAAATGCTGTTTTGTGTGGCTGAAGACCTTTTCAAGAGGTTTTTAAGATGTCAGAGAAAAGCTCTTTCTAGTTAACATGAGGCACAACAGCATACAAAGAAGAATTAAATAAATTCATTGCAATTATTCCTTAGTAATGAATGTCATTAACTAATACAAAAAAGAATTAAATTCATCACATTTATTCCTTATTTTTGAAATCTTGGCTTTCATACTAGAGACTGTTATTACATCAAAGAGTAGCATTCGGGCACACTATAGCTTTAGTGCATTTGTAATTTCACAGCAGCTGAACTGCGTGCTTAAAATTTTGTTGCTTCATATTTGTTATTAAGGTCAGGTGTTCTTGCAGGCAATGAATTTCGAATACTATCTTGATCACTAAAAGACAGGACTTGAAAAAGCTTAGTAAACTTTTAATGAGGAAAGAGAGTAATTTACAGTGCAATGATAACTAAGATTGAGAACTTGTGCACATGACATTTTACCTAGCCCTGAAACATGTTTTGAAGAAATGAAAGTATTTTATTTTAATATCCTTAGATAAAATGTCTGTCAAGATTGCTAGTTAGCACAAGCAGATTGAAAAAATTAATTTAAATGTATTTAAAATTCAAATATTAAAAGTATTGTTGAGAAACACATTGCATTTGTGGAAATATGACGTTGAGTATGGGATCTCAATATATGTGACTTATGTTTGTTGTAGATTAAGATATTCATACATTTAATATGCTAGTTTTGGGGAGGTCTTTGTCCCTGTCTCTTTCGTGTCATTTACTAAAATTCAGTACGCTTTGTTTACTTTTGATATTGTCATATACGGTATTCCTACATTAGCACAGCTTGATACAACATGACAGAATTATAAGCGTACACTCACCTCTTGGAACAACGTGAGGATAGGTTCTCAAAAGGCATGGGTAATATAAATTACGTGTGATGTAAGCAGTCAATTTCCATAAGGAATAATGATAATAGGCATAGATACGTTCCACAACTGTACATAAACACACTATGCCAAAGATATAAGATAAGTAAAACATTTTATAAGTACATAACAAAGCTGAAAGACCTGTAGTTATTTATATTAATACTGTATACAAATAGTGTACAGTATAAAAGATATAGATATTTACAAATAAATACTGTACAGCAAAATATAATTTACGCACCCTTATGCGGTGAGCAACAGGCATACTGGAATGTGCATGGTGGCGGTGAGCATGCGAATTAAGCTGTAGGAGAGGGAGGAGAAGTGGAGGAGGAAGGGGGAGAGCTAACCCCTGGTTAATGTTGGGGTTAATACTGGGTGAAGAGAGACTAAAACACATGGCAGCATGGTGGGAAGCTGGCTCAAAGGTGGTCGCTTAGTTACTAAGCTGAACCATTTTTTCGCCTTTTCTCGCACGCGCACAGCTCGTGCATTTTGTATTTTTTTACAATTATTTTCAAAGCGTGGTATTCCAATTTCGCGTAGCATAAACACACGTAAAAAGCGAGGTGACTTTATGCAGAAATATACTTAACTCACCGTACATAAACAGATATGTAGAGATATGGGTGATATTAAGTCAAATCTAGTACAGTATTCTCTTCTTCAAGGAAACCGCTTCAGTTAATAACAAACAGAATAAAAACTTGTGGAAGGTATTGACTGAGCTACTTTACTAGCTCAGCAAGAGATTTTTACTTGCTTTTATTTCAGTGATATGAAAAAAAAAGGAGTGATATGACAAAATTAACTCTATATTTTTGTAATATATTTATATTGATTAGCTGAAGTTTAAATTTATTTTTTTCAGCTACCCCTGAGTTTTTAGTGCGACCCCAAGATGTAAGAGCTTCTGCTGGATCATCGGCAGCATTTGAATGCCTGGCTGTTGGACGTCCTCCTCCTCTGGTTGTTTGGAGTAGGCAAGATGACCATAATTTACTCCTTCCTCGTCAGGATACCCCATCAGGTGAACCAGATGATAGGCCAAATGTCTGGGTTAATGCAGAAGGAACTCTGATAATAAATCAGGTATGAGATTTACCCATTTACTTACTGTTCTGAACGGATTATATACACAATTTTTGGACGTGTGTATAAGGGCAGAATATTAAATTATGTGATAGAGAGCAACTTTTTTATATTAAAATGAAATGTCATTTGAATACACGGGAATGATATTCAATTGTTAAGTAGAGGAGGTTGAATGTCCTTTGAGTATTTTAAATATACAAACTAGATATAAATTTAAAGAGATATAGGGCTCTATATACTTTCACACACTCCCCTTGCAGTAAGTTGTATGAAAGACGTTTAGTTTACATTGAGAGTTTGACGACATTTTTAGTAATAAATACTGTACTGTATAGGCTTTAGAAATAGAAAAGATAGTGTGTGCATTGTTTACTGTGGAGACAGTTGAAATATGAGTATAGAAAGTCGACTGCTCTGATAAACAAAATAAAGGATGATAATAGGCTTAGAAATAGAGCAATTTGTTAGCATACGTAGCAAAGTCAGTTATGTAATCAAGAGGATAGATATAATTGAGAGAGACATTGTTTGACTGACAATATGTGTCATCAAGTAGATGATGGGCTACTAAATTCTTTTATTGGTATACCATTAAAACAGTTACATTTTCAGAAGGGTACAATAGTGGCCATGACTTGGGGATTGGTACTCTAAATTTTATATGTCAAAAGACCAGTATAGATTCTAGATGAATAGTTTTATTTTCTCAAAGTAGAAGCAGATTGTAGAATAATATGATATGGATAGGTTATATATAATCAATACAATAATTGTAGGACATTCATATGGAGAAAGACTTCCTCTACGTTTTGAGTCGTATGTGGATGTTCATAGGATATTCTTGAAACTTTGTTGGTAGTTGGCAAGTATATAATATTGGATATGAGCTTTGATAAATGATTTCTTATGTTAATAAGCTGAAAGAGCCTAAGAATTATGACTTGCAATAGAGTAGACAGCATATTGGAGGGTCCTCGACCCTTATGCTGAAGCTTAAGGAAAACTTTTAAGTATATAATAGCAAAAGAACATTAGTGTAGGAAAACTGCATTTGGGATACATAAACATGTATGTGAATAGGGACAGCATATGCTTCATTAGTCTTTTCAGGTGGGAAAAACACAAGCAGAATGGAATGCTTTTGCTATTAAGAGGACTCAGAATTGTTATTAAGATCACATAGACTTGCTTGGCTTGCGATTAAGATAATATGATAGTAAATCCGGAGTAAAGTAGATGAGAATATACTTGCAACCATATAAAGTTGATTGCTATCTGTAATAATGCATTAATTTCTCTTTAAAACACACATATACCATAACTACTTTGAGAAATGTAAAGGATTTGGATGTAGTATTTAATCATAATAAACCCACAGCAATTCCTCTTATGCTGAAAGAATTAACACAAAAATGATAGAACTAGAAAAAGTAGCCCTTTTTGAAACATTAAAGAAATATAGGTAGTGGTTTGGTTACAATCTGTGTAACTTAATTCTGTTTGACTTTGCCTAAGAATATGTATTATATATTTGGCCACTCTTGCACTTTGCCTGGCAGCACGAGTGTTACCAAGCTAGTCGTACGACAGTTTTCCGACTTTGGCAGTGCTAGCATCCAGCGAGATGCTTGTTATTCGTCTTGTTCTCAAATACTTATTAGCAGCAGTCACAATATGGTTTTATCCATATGGTTAATGATTAAGACAATAATAATAAGTAGAAGAAGAATTAGAATAACAATAAGAATTTATATACATGGGTCCATTCTCCCTTGTAAGGAGGTTGGCCAAGATTAAGATCAATATGAAGAAAAGGAGAAGAAGAAGAGAGGTGATGAAAAGTTAACTGAAATATTAAAGGATAAGAAGAAATCCAGAATTCAGACGAAGCTCAGAATGACTTTAAATAACAACACCTCTAGCTGCTTTAAGCACTGTCTCTAATAACACCATTGATGACCCACAACCAAGCACAACTGCTCAGTAGATACGCGATATTTTCACTAATTTGTTTGTATATTATTACAGTGATGAACTAAAAAAATGATGATAGAAAGGCTATAGAAATAATGAACTAAAAAATGGTGCCATGAAAGTTAAAAACCAAACAATATTGCTTAAAGATGTTTTACAGTTATTTTATAGTATTCTTTACCCTCATATTTCCCTTATTGTATATACTGTACTGTATATAAATAATGGTTCAAGTTACAACCATTCAGCTTAAGATTGGTAATTCAAAACTGATGGAGGTTGTAAGCTGACGACCACCTGTAAATTGATCTAAGCATTTTGTAAAATAGGACAACAACAATCCAGTGTGAGGAAAGTAAGTGTGGATATGGCTGTTTGTGGTGAACCAGTCACGTAATGTATTGAGGTAAGGCTGGAGGAGGCCATCAGCTGTGTTTGAAATTTGATGTGTCTTGTAAGTGTTATATCATCTATGCATGAAGCTCTGTATACTTGGGATGAGTGTGTTCTGGGTGGATTGTACATGTTTAGGTTAAAGAGTAAGGGTGATAAAACTGATACTTGAGAGACTCCCTTTGTAAATTTTTTATTTGTGTTGGGGCAGGGGATATAGTCAAAGGCTCTACTTATATCTAGTGTGACAAGAAGTGTTTTTTATGCTGGTATAACTTAATTGATACCATCGAACTTCTCTATGTTAGGTGTAAAAAAACAGTGTTCGTTGAGTTTGATGGTCTAAAGCCATGCTGGGACATAGCTAATGGATTATATGTTGCAGTAGTAATCACTTGATAAATTCGAGGGGTATTGTAATGGAGTGGCTGATTGCAATTTTTTGGTTGTCTTTCACCTGGTACATATGATGTGATATTTACATGAAGTTTTGACTTTTTGGGGCTTACTTACATTTTAATAATACGGGAATTGAAAATGCTACATTTTCTATTATATTTCAGGTGAACCGAGATCTTGGAGGATGGTATTCATGTGCTGCTGTGTCTGCAGCTGGGTCTTTGGTTGCTAGAGCTATGCTTGATGTTCCCATACCTACTCTCCACCCACCCCCTATATTTGCCATTCAACCTCGTAACCTAACTGTAACCACTGGCTCTGTTGCACTCTTGGTATGTCAAGCTGCTGGTGACCCTCAGCCAAGAGTAACTTGGACAATGAAAGGGAATTCATTTTCAGAGGATACAAGATTTGTACTCCTTGGTTCTGGTACTTTACAAATTAATGGTAAGTATAGTAGACAGGTTAATGGTGTTAATCATATTCGTATGTGTAACAGCCATCTGACTAATTATTATGCACTGTCAGTAGCATCATTGAGATATTAGTACGATTGTGGGTCTAGATACTGCTTTTGGCAGAATCTAGTTTTGGTGCATTATAAACTTAAATTACATAATTTTCTATTAAATAAGATTTGTATCATACTATTAAGTCACTTTTTACCAAAATTATCATGTTTTTGATAAGGCTCAGATATAATTATAATACAACTGGTATTCTAATATTCACTCACATGGTATCTCTGTTGACTTGAGTGTTTTACATCCTTGCCTCTGTCATACAATTGCAACGTATAATTTTACCTTAGATGTGCAGCTTGGTGATGCTGGAATCTACACATGCACTGCACGGTCAGAGGCAGGTACATCAAATGTAACAAGTGTTTTAGAAGTTGTTGATCCAGATAGTGCTGCTGCTAGAAATCTTGCTCCTACTGCGGACCCGATAGATTTACCAGGTCCCCCAAAGGCACCTAAGTTGCGTTCTCATAATGCCACTGCTATTACCCTGTACTGGGCGCCACCACAAACTGAGGGAGCATCACCAATTACCAGTTATGTTTTGGAGGTGAGTTGTTACTTACTATTATGTGTTATTCTTTATTCAGTGTTTGCTTTATATTTTCTCCTTTATTATATTATTGTATCATCCTATAAGTTTTTTAAACATTTGTTTTGTACAAGATATTTGATAGTGAGTTGAACGGCTAGATTGCCCTTTGGAAAATACAGTAATTGAAAGCTTGTTAAATGCAGTATGATATTCTTCAGCTGAGTAATATTAAATTGAAGATATATCAACAATTGGGACTGCATTTGCTCATTAGAAATATATATTGCAAAGTAACTTGGTAACTATTTTGACTTGCTATCATCCAGACTCCAAGTTTGACCTCCCAAGATTCCTTGTACAGCTTTCTCCTTCGCCTTAGTCACTTAGTGATAAAATGACGATGGTGGTAAATCTATGTTTATATGTACCGTACTATAAAATACTAATATTTATCTGTGATGTAGAAATGGCATTGCATACATATTATCTATATGTAATTTCCAGGTCTGGAGTGGAGGAGGAAAATGGCAGCCAATAGAAGATCATATTCCTGCTGAATCTTACACCCTTACTGGTTTACGGCCCTACACACAGTACCGTGCTGTAGTTAGGTAAGTATATTTAATTGCAGTATAAGTAAAATGGAATTATATAGGTATCAAGGGAGCATAAAGATCGAAGTAAAGGAAAATAGTTAATTAAAGAATTAATCTTGCATTTACTAGTGCCTGTTGTTTACAGGTTTCTGTGTCAAACAATAAAATATTAAAAATGTAAATATTCATCTGAACTGAAAACATGTAAATGTTGGAGCTTGTCTTCTGCTATATTTAAATAGACATATTATTAAAGATGTATAAAATTTATTATTAAAAGAAAATCATGATGAAGATTTTGAAAATCTTTTCTTGTGACATCTGTTTAAAAACTTATTGATGTTTTTCCCTTCAGTATTGCTTATTTTGACCTTTAAATTCTTGTAGAGCCATGAATATGCATGGGGTGTCTCCAGCTTCAGCCATATCTGAGCCATTGATGACGGAAGATCGCCGTGAGGGTAATGGAGAGATGCGGGTAGAGGATGAAATTCGTGTGAGAGCAATTCTTTCTCAGCCTCTTATTACGCTGCTGAATCCCATTCCATTATCATCCACATCTCTAAAGGTGTTATGGAAGGTATGTTCTTCTCTTGTTATAAAAATCAGATTTTCTTAATGCTTTTTATAATTGCTTCTGAGTGTGTGTGAAAATTATTATAAATTCAGATGCTCCTGCTTTGTCCCCTAACCGAGGTTACTTCCCTCAGAATTAAATTGTAAGCTCCTAGAAATGGACTTAAATCTCGGAAGAATTGAGTAAAAAATGGCCTCGTGTTTCATTGCTTTCTCTGTCTCTTTTCAGGATTTAAGTACCTGATCATATTAATGGCAAGATATGTTTTTGTTGTTTTGTCCTTATTATGTATTTACAGAGTATAGAGATATGAGCCATTAAATTAAATAACTTTATAATGTAGCTCAAGTATTGTGCATGATGTCCAAAGAGATGGTTAGAATTGCATTGAAATTAAC
>JAXCGZ010023155.1:0-60946 GCA_037179515.1 Halocaridina rubra
GGAATTGTGAGTAGAGACAGAAAACCTAGTTTGCAGAACCTGAGGGTTGTTGATAGAAGGGACATCATCATTGTTAGGGAGAGAGAGAGTACTGACACCTCTCATATCCCGATGCTCAGCTTAAGTTGGAACACCCCTGAGTACGAACCTTGGCCCCCACCTATGTTAAAATAAATAATCTACAGCATATAAACATAATCTACACTGAATAGCCGTAAATTCGATCTTTATGCAAAAAGGTTTATTGAGGTTGGCAAAAGAATACGTCGTCACACGGAATTAGACTGAGAGGAAGAAGAAGAAGCATCGCTCAGTTCACTCATATGCAATACTGTTCTTTCGTGCTCATTCGCTGTGATTACATATTTCCAACATGACTGAAATGAAGAGGTTATTAGTGCTTTGGTTGGATGACCAGCATCAACGGCGCATCGAAGTGAGCCTCAAATTGACTCAGTAGAGAGCAAAAAAGATTGTCTAATGCCGTGAAAATGGGAAAGGGGGAAGAAATCGTCGCCCACTTCCTGCTCGTATGCCATATTATTGTTCTTGTGCTCATTTGCTGCTGTTAAGCGAAAATGGAAAAGGTTTAGTATATCTGTATCTCTCTCTCTCTCTCTCTATCTCTCTCTCTCTCTCTCTCTCTCTCTCTCTCTCTCTCTCTTTCTCTCTCTCTCTCTCTCTCTCTCTCTCTCTCTCTCTCTCTATATATATATATATATATATGTATGTATGTATGTATGTATGTATGTATGTATGTATGTATGTATGTATGTATGTATGTATGTGATTACCTAATTGTGATTACCTAATTGTGTTTACGGGAAAGAGCCCAAAGCTCGTATCTTCCCGTCTCCTGATCGGTTCCATTTTAGACTTAGTGATACTTATCATACCTGTCCTTAAAACTATGGATTGAGGTAGCATTAACTACCTCCTCGCTTAGCGAATTCCAATTATCAACTACTCTTACACTGAAAAAGTATTTCCTTACATCCTGCAAACAAGTTTTCTTCCGAAGCTTCAAACTATGACCTCTAGTTCTAGAGCCAGCCATATCAAAATAACGATCCCTATCCACTCTATCATAACCATGAAGGAATTTAAAGACTGTCACCATATCCCCCCTCACTCTTCTAGCTTCGAGTGATGGTAAGTCTAATTCCCTCTGCCTCTCATCATAACTGAGATTGCGTATTTCTGGCACCAGATTCGTGGCATGTCTTTGAACTTTTTCAAGCTTAGCTATGTGCTTTTTCAAGTGCGGATTCCAAAAGGGGGCTGCATATTCGAGTTTTGGCCTCACATAGGTTACATAAATATTTCTGAACATTTCCTTGTCCATGTGCCTGAAGGCTACCCTTACATTTGATAAGAATGCATATGCTGCCCTTACTATGCCATTTATATGTATTTCTGGAGACAAATCTGCCAGTATGTTTACTCCTAGATCTCTCTCATTTTCTGTCTCTTGAAGTTGTACTCCAGCCACCGAGTAGTCAAGCTTGGGCCTTCTTGCACTTGTACCCATTCTCATTACCTTACATTCTGAAGTATTGAATTTCATTGGCCACTTTTCTGACCACTCATGCAGATTATTTAGATCCTCCTGAAGTTCTCTACCATTGTTCTCGTTTTTTTACTTTCTTCACAATCTTTGCATCATCTGCAAACATATTCATGAATGAATTTACAGACTCTGGTAGGTCATTTACATATACAAGGAACAAAAGTGGCCCTAAAACTGAACCCTGTGGAACTCCACTACTAACTCTTCTCCATTCAGACACTGAGTGTCTTACTCTAACCCTCTGTTCCCTTTCTTCTAAGTAAGTTTTTATCCATTCCAAAACATTTCCACCTATTCTAGCCACTGATTGCAGCTTCCTAATAAATCTCCCATGTGGAACAGTGTCAAACTGTGTGTGTGTGTGTGTGTGTGTGTACACTAATTTTTTGATTTAGCCATTTTTCTAAAATAAATTATTTTTCCATTAAATTTCATATTTTTATCGTAATTTGGTTGATAGCGTAGAGAAGCTCTTACGTCACTTCTTCCTCCATTTATTGGAGAATTTGGTATAATTACACAAAGAAAACCATCGTAGAAAAATGTCATCTGCATCATTTTGCCCTTATTTTTTTTTAAAGGAATTTTGGTATGGTCAATATTTTTGATGTTTAATCTGGATTCCCTAGGCCTAGGGTCACTCTTTGTTATTGTAATCGTAGTCTTGATTTCATCGTTACCTTACTTATCTCTCTTTGGCTTTAACCTCCTTTGTCTGTTAAGACTTATTAGCAATATTTTCAAACTGAAAGTCTTCCTCATCAGCATATTTTACACATTTTTACTCGAGGTCTCTGTTTTTCACTATTGTTTGATTTTGGCTTAAAAATTTGATGGTGGATACCTTTCCTGATGCCAACGTTCTCCATGACTTCTGATTTGGGACCAAAGTCAGTTGATTAGTCATAGCCATAGGATGGGATAGGATAGGAGGGGGAAGAACAGTGACGGCGTCGAGTGAACTCTTCATCATTGTAATACTATTAGTCTGTGTCTTTGCAGGATGACTCTCAGATGACGTTTAGCCTCTTTACTGGATATGTTCCTTAAATTCTTTTTCTCATTTTTATGTATGTATGTATGGTTTTATTATTATTATTATTATTATTATTATTATTATTATTATTATTATTATTATTATTATTATTATTATTATTATTATTATTATTTATATTTCCAGGATGAGGGCGTTGTTACTTATATCTACCTTTGTGATGTCGGTGTTTGTGGTTGGGAAGGCACAGAGCGATCATGAAAATGAATTTGGATGCCACTGCATGGAGTACTGGACGTGCATCACCAGGTAAAAATAACTTGACGTTTGTATAAGAGAAGATCTTCCCTCTTAAATATGCATCAATAAGTTTTTCTTAATTTAAAGAGATATCAATTTATGGTGTATTATTCCACACCAGGTAAAGTTTTTTTTTTTTTTAATGCATTGCTAAGTACTGAATGAACACAAAGACATTTACCAAGATTGTCCTTCATGAAGAATGATCGCATTTCTCTTGTTTCCTACATCGGGGAATATAAGTTTTGTAGATATCAAGAATATTCCTAGTAAAAATGACACTTTTTACCTGACTTACCGTGAAGGAACTAATCAGCCATCTTTCTTTATAGCAATGAATATGGAAGCCTTTTGTAGTATACTGATCCTCACAGTAAATATCATACGAAATATATACAGTACTTAGTATTGAATTATCAGGGAAGAATGAAGCAACACAATTATGATATACAGGGTGCTTGCATTTTTATCCTTGCACGGTAAGTAGTTTTAATGCCTTTGACATTTCATGAAGCAAAAAGACTAATTCTTTATGCGTATGAATTATGTCATACAGAATAATGACAGAGAAGCCTAACTTTGTTTTTATAAATTAAAAAAGATAAAGAAGTATATAGCAGATTCGTCGTAGGAAATTTTCATAAAATATTGCCCCACATAGGACTGACTTTTAATGAGGGAATTCAGTACTGAATATCGTTTCATACCAGGTAAAAATAACCTAGTAAAGAACACTTATATAGAAAAGGATCATGTTAAGAATGCAATGCTTTGAATTTCATGAACAAATATGAATTTAACAGTACCATCATTGATTAAGAATAGAATAGTATAAAGCTCGAATCTTTTGAAGATAAGTAACCCCCAGAACTCCATGTAAGGTTAAATGGCCCTGTATATTGTTAGGTTAGCTTAAGTTGTTTGGTTTGGTTAGGTTAGGTGACTTGCCTTGTAAATATAAATAACTCCAAAATACTCTATGGATTCTCTTCCATGCCAGATGCTATAATTCTCCCTCCATTTTAACTATAGTGTTTAAAAATGTAATTCAACCATTGGGATAGAGAGTTAGCTCAAATCAGTGCCGCCCCCAAGCCAGGATTAATGGAGAAGGTTGATGTCTGGAAGGGCATCTGGCCGTAAAACTCTAAACCAAAGCCAAGAGGTTAACGAGATACAGCAACCCTACACGGACAAGAAAAAGTGCACAATGTATGCAGCTAGAAGTGAATGTACTTCCAGCTAAGATGTCACAAGTCTTTGTTTTGAGATCACCTTTTCATTCATTATTAACACTACACATCACGAACTCCCTTCTTCTAACTTAAAACATGCAAGGTATTTCTGCTTCACGCTGTAAGCTTCTAAACAATAGACTCTCTTTCTCTCTCGCTCAAACACATATTTTAAAACTGAAAAAACTTCGCTTCTGACAATGAGGCAATTATGCTGCATTCACTGTTACAAAAGAGGAAAGGAATAATAATAATAATAATAATAATAATAATAATAATAATAATAATAATAATAATAATAATAATAATAATAATGATAATAATAATAATAATAATAATAATAATAATAATAATAATAATAATAATAATAATAATATTGGTGATGATGAGGATGATGATGATTTGTAATGACAGTGATGGTAAGGAGGGGAGAGGAGGACTTACTGTACTACAGAGTTCGATTAAAATTCTGCATATAGAAAAGCTAGATTTCCTATTAGGGAAAAATAAAAAAAAATGGGTATATATAGTTTTTATTCTCTACATCGGATAATCTATGTGAATTCCAGCGTTTCAGGGCTCCAATATAATGTTTCATTTTCTTCAGAGGTGGTTCCCCATATAGTTACTGTGGTTTAAGTGCGTCGAGTGTATGCTGTTTTATATCCCTGAATGCTAAACCAGTGGGAATCCTTCCTTTAGCCAAGAAAAATAAATCGTGTGGCACTAAAGGAGCTGATGGAAAGAAGGAAGGACAAGCCGAGATGTCTGAATGGCCTTGGCATGTAAGTGAACTGTGTAATATCTGTTGTCTCTTATCAGCAGTTCTTTTATATGGAGTCCCTCATTTCCACTAGCCTTTTTCCACCTCTTACAGTCATGCACCTAGTACTCAGTTACCCATCACTCTATTTAAAATATACTCTTCTCAGTATATACTGCTTAGATATTTTTAATATTCAATGGACTTAACCCCCAAATTATGCATATATAATACTGATACTGGTGGATATTACATGCAAACTCAAAAAGCTGGTCCAGAAAAGTTTATTTTACCTTTCAACATTTCTCTATGGCCTTTTTTTCTAATTCTGTGTAGCTCACCTAAATGTCGTTAATATAATATTAAATCATGGAATAATGTCTCTAAACTTCATTGTTTAAAATTTTATGTTGATGTTCGCCTAAAAGTAGCTTTATGTTTTAATATTACTTTATTTTTCTAGGCAGCGATATTGGAACAACCTCAAGATTTGTATGTATGCGGAGCTTCCTTGTTAGATGAGGCATGGCTTTTGACAGCTGCCCATTGTGTGGATGATTAGTAAGTTACTCTTTATATGCTCTCATTTTCCC
This sequence comes from Halocaridina rubra, assembly GCA_037179515.1. Classification (NCBI taxonomy): domain Eukaryota; kingdom Metazoa; phylum Arthropoda; class Malacostraca; order Decapoda; family Atyidae; genus Halocaridina; species Halocaridina rubra. The sequence continues at coordinate 5,456 of JAXCGZ010023155.1, forward strand.
ACCTTGGGTTTGTAGTCCCTACTGCCCAAAGTGATTGCATTACTAATCCTCATACTCCTTCCAGATCAGTACTGTAAAGCCAAGTAAATCAAGTTTTTATATTTGTAACAGGATTGACAGATGGTGTTGGAGTTTTCTAAAGTTGTTTCTTGACTCCTAGACTCTTTTCTTTCTTTAAGAGCCACCTTTTTTCATTTATTTTTAATAATATTATTTTATTTTATTTTTGTAAGTTTTAATATTTCTTATTTTGTTCTCAATGTTTGTATATTTTGTGTGTTACATTTATTTCTTTTATGTCTTTACAAATCTAATCAGTTTTTCTTTATCAATTGCATTTTACACAAAATACGCCGTCAACTTTTATATTTTCGTGAAATATAACATATTTTCTTTATTATCGACGAAGGAACACTACAAAATATCTTTAGGACTTCTTTTACACATCCATATCAGAGAATCTTTACAACCCTGATATGAAGAAGTAAATTGCTGGATTTAATTGTTTTGACATGTATTATTATGTCTGTTCCAGTTTTCTAGCTGGTTAAGCTTTGTTGAAAGAAACACGTTTCTACTAGAAAGTCGGTAAAAAAATTCATGAGCTGAATGTAAAGAAAGTTATAACACATTTCGTGTGCTGTATAACCTTATCTACATAAAAATAAAGAAGGAAAAGCCTTTTTTACAACAACTTTTAGTTCACCTACATGCTCCCATATTTAAGAGTTAGTGGTTCCCTCTTTCTAACATTAAGTTTACTTTCACGGGAACTAGATAAATCTATTTATTAGGTAAAAAACAGACTACAGGGAGTCCTCATTTAATGTCAGTGTTCCGTTCCTGATAGCTGACTTAAGTCGGATTTCGATGTAAGGTCGGAAAAGACCTGAATTCGAACCTAGGTCCCCCAGCCTATGTTAAAAATAAATCATTTAAAACATTGGAAAATAATATGTCCTTAATCTATGATAATAAAAATACTACACTAAACTTAATAGTAATGCTTGCCTTTAAAATGTATCGATAGTAAAATTGCACTACAGTCCAGTGCATTATTTCTTACCTTTACTCGTGTGGTCGACTTGCACACTGAAGGGGCATTGCAAGGGAGGGAGAGACTGACTTATTGGGAGGTGGAAGCTGGAGAGGCAGGTGCTCAAACCTCGGAAGTCATTCACAAAATAGGGGCATGCTTCTTTCCATACCCCACTCAAGTTAGTTTGCATCACTTCCTCCCAAGCATCAGCAGTATTCTTCACAGCATGAAGAATATTGTACGACTTCCAGAAGTCCTTGAGGGTCAAGTTCTTGTCCTTCTCAGTTGCCCTGAGAGCCATAGCAAGTGTTCTTCAGAGGTAGTAGACCTTGAAAGAGGCAATGGCCCCCTGATCCATTGGCTGTAGTAGGGAAGTGATATTAGGTGGCAGTTAAACCACCTTTATGTTAGGATGAAAGTCTTTTAATTGGGCAGGGTGACCAGGCGCATTGTTCAGGATTAGCAACATCTTAATAGGCAAACCCTTAGAAGTACAGTAACTCTCTGCTTCAGGGATAAAATGCTTGCTGAACCAGTCATCATATATTTGAAGGGTTATCCAAACCTTCTTGTTTGACTTCCAGGTGACTGGCAGTTTACCCTTCCAAATGTCCTCAAGTGCCCTTGGGTTTTCTGCCAAAGAAACTAACAAGGGCTTCAGCTTACAGTCTCCTGCAGCATGAGCTGCCAAAAGCAAAGTTAGTCTTTGCTGACTTTATGGCCTGGTTCTGTCTTCTCCTTGGTGATGTACGTACAACTAGGAAAATGCTTCCGAATAAGTCAGTTTCATCCACATTATATACCTGTCCAGCATAGTAACCCCCCTCCCTTATTATCTCAGCCAGAGCAATAGGAAACATTTTTGCTGATTCCTCATCACCACCAGCAGCTTCACCATGCACCCTTATATTATGCAAATTAGCACGAGCTTTAAAACGATTAAATCAACACCTACTAGTGCACAACCTTCCCAATTTCTCTTTTCAAGACTTTGAACAGTATTTTAGACTTTTCCTGTATAAGCATAAGGTTTATTGGGATATGCTGTCGATTTTGGTCTTCAAGCCAAACCAGTAACAATCTCTCCATCTCGACCATAAGGCAACTCCGCTGCTAGTGATCACAGTAGACATCATAGGAGTCGAACCTTTTTGGTCAAGGATGCAATATTTGTCTTTGATGGTCGTGGCCGCAGTTGTACGAGCTAATACAAGATTGTGGGCAATGTTTGTAGAAGATTCTCCCTCTTCAGCACGGTATGCTACTTCAGTTTTAATTTCCATGGTGATGAATTTTCTTTTCTTCGTAGCACTGCCATCAGAACTATCACTAACATGCTTGGAAGGTATAATAATGTCAGTAACAAGCGAACACAATGAGAGAGCAAATAAAACACTAGGCACAGTGTGGCAGGCGAGAATAAACTGAGAGGTGGTTCTTCTTCCTCTTCTAATTTCACATCATGCCATATTCTTTCACGACGTTCAACAAACTATTTCAAATAAAATTCTATTTACGGCTGTGTTTTTTTGTTTTTTTTTTAAATTCAGTGTAATCAATATAACCAACTAAATATATAAAGCCATCAACTTAATAAATATGAATACAGCTGTGCTTCTAGCTGTGTATTCGTGTGTATATCTAATAAAATCTTATTTACAGCTTTGTTTTTATTTTTTTCAAATTTAATATAATCCTTTAATAAAACCAAATACACTCAACTCTTGGAATAACGTGAGGATAGGTTCTCAGAAGTGACGTGTAATGTAAAATTTGCATTATGTAACCAGTCATTTACCATAAGAAACAATGATAATAAGCATATATACATTCCACAACCATACATAAGCACACTATGCCAAAGATATAAGATAAGTAAAATATATTTTATAAGTACATAGCAAACCAGAAAGACCTGTAGTTATTTATATTAACATTCAACTAGTGTCGAGTATAAAAGATATACAGATTTACAAATAAAGCACCATTTCCAGTCTGGAATTATGCTTTGTAAAATTAACAATTGATTTTATAAGATCTGAAGTTAGGGAAAATGGAAATTATAATGAACAGTCAACATAAAAAAAATAAACGAACCCTTATCTGCAAATGTAAACAAAGATGATGTTAGCGGTAGGAAAAGGAGGAGAAGACTTAATCGGTAGGAGAGGGAGGAAAAGAGGAGGAGGAAGGGGGAGAGCAAACCACTGGTTGTCGTTGAGGTTAATTAATACTGGGTGAAGAGTGACTGAAACACATGGCAGCATGGTGGGAAACTGCCTCAGAGGCCGGCCCTTGGTTACTAAACAACCATTATTCTTGCGCTCACGCGCATAGCTCGATCTTTTCGTATTTTTTTACTATTATTTTTTTGGAGGTGGTATTCCAATTTCACGAATTATAACAGCGTATAAAAAGCGAGTTTAGTGTATATAAACAAATAAATAGATAAAGCCATTAACTTGATAAATGTGAATACAGCTGTGCTGTTAGCTGTGTATTCGTCTGCTGCACTCATAAACTGTTCAGCAGGCACGTTTTGAATTTACCGCACCAGCAATTGGTCGAAAAATTAATTTAGTAATAATTTATTGGCCCCTGATGTAATGGTAAAACGCTGTAGATGGAACGACGTTCTACGAGGACCCCTTGTATTTACTAAAACACAAAACAGTAGTATTAAGTATACTACAGTATGCAGCCGCACCGCTTTATATAACCTTGATTAACATGCTAAGAGGTATGCCTAGTTCTTTACTCATATATTGCAGTGAAGACATCTTAATAAAATCAGCTACCCTGACTGGTATTTATATATTCACAATATAATGGATCATATACATATATTGCAGTATGACATGGCCTCTTTGCTTTCATCACATCACCATGTAATTATCTTTAATCTTACATTTTCATTAATAATGAATGGTCAGGTTTCAAGTGCTCTTTCACAAATTTTGCCATACAACATACTCTCACAGAATGAATTTTTCTGATTGAGCATCATCACTCCTCGAAGTTTGTATTAAATTTTCCTTGTAAAACATAGCTGGATTTTCAAGTACACCTACTTCTCAGAATAACACTGAGATATGTTCTCAGAAGTGTCGGGTAAATGGAAAATCGTGTGAAAAAACGAGTCATTTCCATAGGAAACAATGATAAAGTGCATAGATACATTCCAAGCCTTACATAGACACACCATGCCAAAGATATAAGATAAGTAAAAAACATATTTTATTACAACATAGCAAAGCTGAAAGCCCTGTATCTACTCTTAAGAGTATACAAAAGATATTCATATTCACTTTACAGCTAGAAATTAACATACATTACTGTACTGTATTCTATTATGCAGTGGGCAACAGTCATACAGTACACTGGGACATGCATGGTGGCCGTGAGCAAGTAACTTATGCGGTAGAAGAGGAGGAGGATGCGGGAGAACGAACCTCTATCTGCAAATGTAAACAAAGATAAAATAAAAATTATAAATAACCAAAGCAAGACTAATAAACGAAAAAAAAAATGATTATGGAATGCCTAAATCTACCATATGACAGATTAAAAAAAATTAATTTACATTCTCTAGAGAGGCGCAGAGTTAGGAAGGATATGATTGAGCTTTATAAATGGTTTAAAGGGATTAACAAGGGTGATATTAATAAAGTTTTAAAAAATCATGATCAAACCAGAACTCGTAATGGGTAATGGATTTAAGCTTGATAAATTTAGGTTCAGAAGGGATATTGGTGAAAATTGGCTTGGTAATACCGTAGAGTAGCTGATGCATGGAACAGGATTCCTAGTAGGATAATAAATGCCAATACCTTAGACACCTTCAAATGTAAAGTAGATACACATATGACAGAGGTAGGGTGGGTGTATATATAATGTATAAAGATGATGATCTTTTCTTATTGTAATCCTCTTTGTACTCATGGAAGAAGCGGGCGCTTATTTACTATATAAAAAAAAAATGGTGGGGTGTTATTTGCGAAATTCGAATGTTTTTAGTATTAATATTTTGGGGCGTTATTGCAATTTCGCGGATAAAAAAATCGCGCATAAAAGGAACAAGGTGTATGTAAGAATATTATCAATATTGGACTTCTCTGTGGTAGTCAACATAACAGTCATTGGAAAGCTTTGGAAAATGCTTAACTGGTCTAATTGATGTCAGGAACAAATTATGACCGAAGGAAGGATTTCAAAGCTGGGCAAACATGATAATGTAAGGGATAATTCAATGGCCTGATGCTGGAGGGATTTCAGAGTCTATAATAGAATATTATAAAGAACTTGTAGCTTTATTTTTATGCCGATGTTGTTTGCCTCCATCAGGAGTTGAGTACTAACTTTACTTCCTCCATATCTCCTGTCTTCCTTTACCTTGTCTTTTGATTTTATTTAGCTCCTCATGATATTTCATGTTTCTTAATGCATGGTTTTTCATCTTGGAATTTGTCATCCAAGGTTAGATGCACAAATTTGCATCTTCAATTCACATTTTCAGCCATGTCGGTTAAGTGAGGATTCACTGGCTAGTAGTGAAACCACCCGATTAGTAAAGATATATGGATATCACAATACAAAAATGCGTGAACTTGTTTTCTTTTTAATTGGTAGGTTGGAAAAAGAAAAATTTGTGCATTGTGATCTTACATAAATTCATCTGAGTACAATTACTAATAATCGGCTTTCATCTTACGTGCACAAGCAACCAAAGCACCATTTCCAGTCTGGAATTATGCTTTGTAAAATTAACAATTGATTTTATAAGATCTGAAGTTAGGGAAAATGGAAATTATAATGAACAGTCAACATAAACAAAGATTTTTCTAAATATTTTTGTTTTCTTGTTGCCTTTCTTTACATTACTATATATTTTATAACTATATAAATAAATATCAAAGCATTATTGAACAATGTCTGTCTGCTGATTGTTAATGATATATATATATATATATATATATATATATATATATATATATATATATATATATATATATATATATATATATATATATATATATATATATATATATACAGTGATCCCCCCATTATCGCGAGGGTTCGGTTCCGGGACCCGGTACGAAACAGGAAAATCGCGGAGTAGGATCAGCCTATATTTACATAGATATTTTAATTTATTTTTACGTTTACACCGTATAAACTGTATAAACCCTCCCTGCACTGTTAACAAACCACCCTTTACTTCATAAATAACAGCATGCAAGCGTAAATTTATATGACATACTCATGTACATAGGTATTTTACAATTATTTTTACGTTTACTGTATAACCCCTCCCTGCACTGTTAAAAAACCACCCTTTACTTTATAAATAACAGCATGCAACGTAAATTTATATGTATGTGATAGGTAAACTTACCTTATCTGTTATGGTTAGTATTTTCCTTTGCCGCTTAGGCTCACTACAAGAAGCCTTAGAAGATGAAGGATGCTTGGGAGGCATTGCAAAGGTTAAAATATGCGAGTAAAAAAATCACAAGCAAAATGTATTAATAAAATAAGCACAACGTGAACAGCGCACACGTGAGTTAGACTGAACGAGCCTTTGTCCGAAACGCTGATAGCGGTATCGTATTTTACATGTTGCAATACTGTTAGTATTTATGTTTTTTACTATTTTTTACTGTTTTATTATTCTTAAGCTAAGAAACACGTTTTTTTACCAATAAAATCTTGAAACTACTGGAAATATAAATATATATGCTGACATAGCTGCGACCCCAATACATTGTTCGCTATCGGACACATACAAAATGTTTAATAAGCACAACGTGAACGGCGCACTTGCTAGTTAGACTGAACGAGCCTTTGTCCGAAACGCTGATAGTGGTATCGTATTTTACATGTTGCAGGACTGTTAGTATTTTTGTTTTTTTACTATTTTTTACTGTTTTATTATTCTTAGGCTAAGAAATACGTTTTTTTATCAATAAAATCATGAAACTACTGGAAATATAAATATATATGCTAGCTCACGTAGCTGCGACCCCAATACATTGTACGCTATCGGACACTATTTCGCATGATGCAATACTGTGAGTTATACTGTACGTACGTATATCTAAATTTATGTTTTTTACTATTTTTTACTGTTTTATTATTCGTAGGCTGGGAAATAAATTTTTTTTTATGAATTACATAATGAAATATGTTTTTTTCAATAAAAAAAATTAAAATACTGAGAATTTTTATTTTTTTTATATTTTAATATTTTTGTATATACCCAAAAAATAAAATAATAATTTGCCAAAAAAGAACTGTGGTACAGTGAAAACACGAACCAAGAAACGCGATCCAGCGGGGGATCACTATATATATATATATATATATATATATATATATATATATATATATATATATATATATATATATATATATATATATATATATATATATATATATATATATATATATATATATATATATATATATATATATATTTACGCCTAGTTCGCTTTTTACGCGTGTTTATAATCTGTGAAATTGGAATAACGCTCCTAAAAATAATAGAAAAAAAAATACGAATTTCGTGAATAATGCCCATGCAAAAAAATTTGAAAAATAATATTTCATTTCAGTAAATAACCGACCACCTCGGAGGCACTTTTCCGCCATGCTCCTCCTCTTCTACTGCTTAATGCGATTGGATATTATTAAGATAATGGAGAAAAAGCATTAAGAACAAACAGCAAACAAACTTGCGCTATAATATCATCAGGGAAATAGCGTGCGAGGGTGCATCAGCTGATACGGAGGCGGCAAAATGTTTGCAGATAGAGGTTCGTTCTGCCGCATCCTCCTCTTCTACCGCTTAATGCGATTGGATATTATGAAGAGAATTGAAAAAAAGCATTAAGAACAAACAGCAAACAAACTTGCGATATAATATCGTCAGGGAAATAGCGTGCGAGGGTGCATCAGCTGATACGGAAGTGGCAAAACGCTTGCAGATAGAGGCTCGTTCTCCCACATCCTCCTCCTCTTGTACCGCTTAATGCGATCAGATATTATGAAGAGAATTGAAAAAAAACATTAAGAACAAACAGCAAGCAAACTTGCGATATAATATCGTCTGGGAAATAGCATGCGAGAGTGCATCAGCTGATACGGAGGCAGCAAAAAGTTTGCAGATAGAGGTTCGTTCTCCCACATGCTCCTCCTCTTCTACCGCTTAATGCGATTGGGGATATTATGAAGAGAATTGAAAAAAAGCATTAAGAACAAACAACAAACAAACTTGCGATATAATATTGTCAGGTGAATAGCGTGCGAGGGCGCATCAGCTGATACGGAGGCGGCAAAACGTTTGCAGATTGAGGTTCGTTCTTCCGCATCCTCCTCCTCTTCTATCGCTTAATGCAATCTGATATCATGAAGAGAATGGAAAAAAAGCATTATGAACAAACAGCAATAAACTTGCGATATAATATCATCTGGGATATAGCGTGCAAGGGTGCATCAGCTGATGCGGAGGCGGAAAAATGTTTGCAGATAGTGGTTCGTTCTCCCGCATCCTCCTCCTATTCTACCGCTTTATGCGATTGGATATTATGAAGAGAATGGAAACAATGCAATAAGAACATACAGTAAACAAACTTGTGATATAATATCGTCAGGGAAATAGCGTGCGAGGGTGCATCAGCTGATACGGAGGCGGCAAAACATTTGCAGATAGAGGTTCATTCTCCCGCATCCTCCTCCTCTTCTACCGCTTAACGTGATCGGATATTATGAAGAAAATGGAAACAGTGCATTAAGAACAAACAGCAAACAAACTTGCTATGTAATATCGTCAGGGAAATAGTGTGTGAGGGTGCATCAGCTGATACGGAGGCGGCAAAACATTTGCAGATAGAGGTTCGTTCTCCCGCATCCTCCTCCTCTTCTACCGCTTAATGCGATTGGATATTATGAAGAGAATGGAAAAAACATTAAAAACAAACAGCAAACAAACTTGCGATATAATACCATCAGGGAAATACCGTGCTAGAGCAGAAATGTTTGCAGATAAAGGTTCATTCTCCCGCATCCTCGTGTTCACTGCCACCATGCATGTCCCAGTGTATGCCTGTTGCCCTCCACATAATAGAGTGCATTAATTTGTTTACTGGACAGTAAATCTGTTTATCTTTTATACTGTACAGTATTCTCGTGTTAATTTAAATAACTACAGGTTTTTCTGCTTTCTGCATTATTGCAAGAACTAGGTGTACCTGTATATATATACACAGTCACCTCGCGAATTAACATGAGGATAGGTTCTCAAAAGGCTCGTATAATTCAAATTTCGCGTAATTCAAATCGTCTATTTCCATAGAGAATAATGATATATATATATACATATATATATATATATATATATATATATATATATATATATATATATATATATATATATATATATATATATATATATATATAGATACATTCCACAAGCGCGTATAAATACACTATACCAAAGAAAAGAGCTAAGTAAAACACATTTTACAAGTGCATAACCAAGCTGAAATATGTATATAAATAAGGTAAAAATAAACAAGTGCAATATTAAAGATATACAGATAAACAAAAAAATAAACAATTAAGTCAGTCTATATATGGTGGACAACAGGTGTATGGTCGGAGGTGATTACAGTGCTAAGCCATAAGGACTTTCTGACTGGATTATTTAGAGAAAAATGGACCTAATGACCACTAACCAGAGCTTGTGCTTTTGTTTGCAGTGTGGTCGGTTAGTACCCTGTGCAAAATGGGATTTTCACCCTTACTGGAGTGGCTTCTTCACATAAGTCATTGTTTTAGTAGTACAACTATGATTTATGACTCTCTCTCTCTTTCTATTTATTTTATTTATTTATTTTTTAGATATAAATCTATCTATCTATCTATCTATCTATCTATCTATCTATATATATATATATATATATATATATATATATATATATATATATATATATATATATATATATATATATATATATATATATATATACATACAGTGGTCACCCCAACCCACGAACTTAATCCGTTCCAAAATATGTACTTGGGTTGGAAAGTTCGTGGGTTGGATTTGATTTTCCCATTGAAAAGCATGTAAATCCAAATAATCCGGTCCAGATCACCACAAATATTAATTAAATTTTTTTTTTAAGTCATGAAAAACAATAAATATAATACAGGTTATAAGCAATATACTCTGTAAGAGGAAAATAGCATAAATAATTAAGGAAAATAAAATTAATTATAAAAATACAGTACTGTATTTACCTTTGTTGATGATTGTTGCTGGCATACATTGATGGTGGAGGAGGAGGAGGGGGATGTATCCTTTTTTTGGAAGAAGAGTCCCCTTCCATAAAAACCTTAGGGAACTCTTCTGATACAGGCTGTATTTCTGGTGTTTTCTCTGTCTTTTCTCTTATGGAAGCTGCTACCCTGCCTGTTGGGACAAGGAAACGATCCAGAGAAATTTGTCTTTTTCTTCTTTGGTAAACTTTCCTAAATATATTCATCTCATTTTCATTTATCATATTCACTACTCTATTGCCCACTGTTTTATCTGGGTTGTGATTCTGAATAAAAGCCTGCACATCATTCCACTTACTAAAACTTTCTTTCAGTTCTTTACTGGGCACCTTTACCCCTACCTCTGGTGAATGCTCCTCTAGGATAATCTTCACCTGTTCACATTGCAACTCAATTAATTCATCCGTGGTAAGTTCTTCTTTGTGGTCCTCCACTAGCTCCTCCACATCCTCCTCATTGACCTCCAAGCCCAAACTTTTGCCCGTGGCTACAATTTCGTTCACAATTTTGATAGCTACCTCCCGCTTGAAGCCCTCGAAGTGTCTATCAGTAACACAACCTGGCCAAAGTTTCCTCCAAGCAGAGTTCAGTGTACAATATGATGCCTCCTTCCATGCTTTTTCAATGAGGCCAGTGCATTGGTGGATATTAAAGTGGTCTTTCCAGGAATCACGAAGGGTCAAATCTGTGACATTGGTGACCTGGAAACTCCTGGCAAAATGACCAATCGTATACAACTTTTTAATATTAGAAATTACCTGCTGGTCCATGGGCTGGAGGATAGGAGTGGTGTTGGGAGGCAGAAATTTTACTTTAATGAAGTTGTAATATATAGCGAGATCATCTTTCACACCTGGAGGATGGGCAGGAGCATTATCCATTATGAGGAGACACTTAAGAGGCAAATTCTTTTCCTCAAGATAATTCTTCACTGCTGGTGCAAACACTTCAATTAACCATTCTAGGGATAAAATTCGTGTGACCCAAGCCTTTGGATTTGACCTCCACATTACTGGGAGGCTAGCCTTCAATATGTTATTGCGTTTAAAAACGCTGTCTTTCATTGGTTTGTGGCCAGGCAATGATTTCTCCGGTTAAATAGGTTCTTTTGGACATTTTCTTCCAGAAGAGTCCCATTTCATCACAAACTCTTGTTGTGGGATATAACCTTCACTCTCAATATATTTAGCGAATTCTTTACTTAGGAATCTGCTGCTATTTGGTCGGAACTAGCTGTGTCTAATGACGCTATGAATCCCAGTTCATTTACGAAAGTTTTCAAACCAACTTCTACTGGCTTAAAATTCCTACAGTTTAGCGCCCATAGAAGTCGGAGAGTTCGCTACTAAATCTTGGTGGATTTGCAATGCCTTAGCGCATATTATGGCCTCATTTATCCACAATAATAATAATTTTTCTACCTCTTCTATCACCTTTGACCTTTTCATCGTTAAAATATTGACTCCCATAGCCACGTCAGCTGCTTTTAAGATTTCGTTATTCTTTAAAGTAGTACAGATGGTGGATTTCAGCATATTATATTGCGTGGCAAGATCGGACACACGCACCCCATTTTCATGTTTCGCAATTATTTCTTTCTAGGTTTCCACTGTTATGCATTTGGTGTGTTGGAATGATAATTTTGTTAACACTTTTAACTTTATTAGGAGACATAATAAGGGCTATATTAAAAGGAAAAACAATGGAAAATAAGCAAGAACTGTGATAGAATCATGAACGAACCACACAGCGCGGGCACCAATGTAGATCTGAGAGAAACTAAGAGTGGCCGAGTGGAACCCACGTGCCAGCCGAGAGTGACCGAATGGGACATGTGGTGGCTTGGGCAACACATTTTTGTTTGTGGGTTCGAATTTATTCGTGGATTGGGGTAAATTTTTTTTCAAAATTTTGTTCGCGGGATGGTTTGTTCATAGGCACAGGTTTCCGTGGGTTGGGGTCACCACTATATATATATATATATATATATATATATATATATATATATATATATATATATATATATATATATATATATATATATATACAGTCACCTCTCGAATTAATGTGAGGATAGGTTCTTAAAAGGCTCGTATAATTCAAATTTTGCATAATTCAAATAGTCTATTTCCTTAAAGAATAATGTTAATATGCATAGAACGTTCCACAAGCATGGATAAACACACTATACCAAAGAAAAAGCTAAGTAAAACACATTTTGCAAGTGTATAACCAAGCTGAAATATGTATATATGCTAAAAATAATCAAGTATAGTATTAAAGATATACAGATAAACAAAAAAATAAATTAAGTCACCACTCTATATACGGTGGACAGCAGGTGTATGGTGGCAGTGATTACAGTGCTAAGCCACAAGGACTTTCTGACCGGAGTATTCAGAGAAAAATGGACTTAATGAGCACTAACTAGAGCTTGTGCTTTATTTTGCAGTGTGCTCGGTTAGTACCCGCTACAAAATAGAATTTTCACCCTTATTGGAGTAGCTTCTTTACATAAGTCATTGTTTTAGTAGTACTACAATGATTTATGACTCTCTCTTTCTATTTATTTTATTTATTTACCTATCTATCTATCTATCTATCTATCTATCTATCTATCTATCTAATATATATATATATATATATATATATATATATATATATATATATATATATATATATATATATATATATATATATATAGAGAGAGAGAGAGAGAGAGAGAGAGAGAGAGAGAGAGAGAGAGTCCCATAAATCTTCGTTGTACTAGTACAACAATGATTTACGTGGAAAAGGACTCCAATAAGGGTGAAAATCCATTATGTTGAGGGTACTGACCAACCACACTGCAAACAAAGACACAAGCTCTGGTTAGTGGTCATTAGGTCCATTTTTCTTCCACTCAGTACCTCATTTTTTCTTGCTTGCATTAAATGCGTATTTTGATTTTTTTAACTATTATTTTGTAGATGTGCTAATCCAAATTCGCGTAATTTAAACTAGCATAAATTGCGAGGTGACTTTCATATATATATATATATATATATATATATATATATATATATATATATATATATATATATATATATATATATATATATATATATATATATATATATATATATATATATATATATATATATATATATATATATATATATATATATATATATATATATATATATATATATATATATATATAATTTATATTTTGATTCTGTAATTATAAAACATAATTTATTATTCCTAATAACTCCTGCCACTTCAATGCCATACTCTTTGTCATTGCTTATAGCTTGGATTCAGCAAATCGCATTAAAGATGTTTTGAAGGTTCGTTTAGGAGAATATGATGTAAGCACAACGGCAGAACCCCTTCGTCATGAAGAATTCCTAATAAGTAGAATCGTCATCCACCCTCAGGTATGTGCATCAAATGTGTGTTTTATGTATCTATTTGAGCAGTAGAATAGTATTCTGCCTACAAGTGTGCATCAGTTTGTTTTAGTATTTTCTAAGCTGAGAACTTGGAGACAACGATATTCATGACTATTTCTGTGCCCTTTACTTTTGGGTCTTGTGGCTCCTCTTATGAGCTGGCACAGCCATCAGTGTGTCTATTAAACCTCCAAATTTGTCAGAAGTTTAGAGACAACAGACACAACTACTGTTCTTTTTCCATTTTTAAGATCACTTGAGCATTATATTTGTTAGATTGAACCACTTATCATTTAAAAAATCTGAAGTAGTTGGAGAAATGCTATGTACATGTGTAGTAATTCATTTATTCACTCCATTGTGAGATTGTGTCAAAACTGCAGTAGCATGAATTTATCATGATTTTTTCATTACTTGTCATAATATGTAGCTGTACTATGCACATGCATGTACATCACTCTGGACATGTCAATGTCGTTGAATACCAAAAATTCTTCATATTAATGAAATAATTCAGTAGCTCTTATCACCCCAAAGTGAGGTTCACTTAAGGGTGATAAGAACTACCGAGTTTTTGCAATAATATGAAGAATTCTTGTTATTCAACTATTTGTTGTATTTGTTGACTTTCTGTTCTTCAGGGATGATTCACTTGCAGATAATAGTTAATGTCAGTTCCCTATAGTGAAGCGTAAAAAAATACATGAAGTATATTATGAAATAAAGGAGGTCATGAGCTAGGCATTCATTTTGCGATGTATATACCTAGAAATAATGAAAGAAACGTTCAATATGAAAAATATTACGTTCCTTTCAGTTTTCTTGACAAAAGTTTATGAAAAGTTTACAAACTTTGATATAGAGCTATCTGTTTTTTTTTTTAAGGGAAGCAGTTGGTTTAAACTGGAATAGAATTATAGAAGAATGGCAGTATGTTGACAATCTTAGACTACTATAGGGAATCTCCGGTTTACTTTGTATGGAACATGTGAAAGCTAGGTAATTATCTTATTTGAATAATATACTACACATTCAGTTGACAGCCAAATAATTATTGTGAGAAATATAGTAAGTGCTTGACCTTTAATTCATTAATGATCCTTTCTTCTTTGGTCCTCCATTTTAATAGGAAAATTAGTTTTTAGAGGAAGGTTGAAAGAATGACATTGTAGTTTTCATGGAACTCTGGTCTCATGAGATAATATTTCATCATCAAAGCCACAACATGTCATTTTATAGTCATTGAACCTGCGGACTTGTCAGACATGCGGAGCCAAACTACAAACGCTTAAAACTACATAACAGGCCTCTCGAAAAAACATGCTTTGGAAGGCATATCAGAATATCCTTAGCATAGGCAGGCATTCATCTGCTTGGTAGTTATTTGTTTGAATAAAAGTTACGCTTAGGAAATTATTGAGAGAACCCCTTATTTCTGTTAAAGGTCATGTTGTAAATTTTCAGTAACAATAGAAGTGATTTCAAGAATTTGAAGAAGTACCCTTTGGTAGCTAGATGGATATAACCACATATATCCTTCCTAGGAGGCCCAGATATCAACTATTCAAAGATAGCTCATTCAGCTTTTTTTCTTCGACAAAGCTCTTTGGGGATAATGATGGTAGGGTTGTGGCGTCTCTTGTGTCATAACTCCTGTTAGCTCAACATACTTACTGAGTAGGTCTTTAGAAAGTAGACAAAGTATCTCCTTTATTACATCATAATATTTTCATGAAATATTTGCTCTTCACTGTTGCCATTTAACTAGTTTGCATTTTTTAAGAATTCCTCCACATTTCGTGAAAAAAATTCGATATTGGCTTACTCTTGCTGATGATAATTAAAAAACAGAAATCCACTGCATGTGACCCGTGAGTATAGGGATATACTGTAGTGTTATCTCCAGCATAGCCAGTTTCAGTACAAAGAGAAATAGCTTTTTGAAATAAAGATTGTAGATGGACTATTTCTGTAATCAAAATAGTGCATTACAACTCTCTCAGATGTATTACCATAATGCTTCATATTTTCTTTGTCTTCCAGTTCGATAATGCCACTTTAGTAAATGATATTGCACTGCTCCAGTTGGAAAGATCAGCAAGACGGAAAGCAAACATTGACGCTGTTTGCATGCCAAAGAAAACAGATTTCTTTGAAGGCTCTACCACACGATGTTACGTCACTGGATGGGGAAGAAAAGATGAGGGTAAGACATAAAAACATTATATATATATATATATATATATATATATATATATATATATATATATATATATATATTATTATTATTATATATATATATATATATATATATATATATATATATATATATATATATATATGTATGTATGTGATTACCTAATTGTGATTACCTAATTGTGTTTACGGGAAAGAGCCCAAAGCTCGTATCTTCCCGTCTCCTGATCGGTTCCATTTTTAGACTTAGTGATACTTATCGTACCTGTCCTTAAAACTATAGATTGAGATAGCATTAACTACCTCCTCGCTTAGCGAATTCCAATTATCAACTACTCTTACACTGAAAAAGTATTTCCTTACATCCTGCAAACAAGTTTTCTTACGAAGCTTCAAACTATGACCTCTAGTTCTAGAGCCAGCCATATCGAAATATCGATCCCTATCCACTCTATCATAACCATGAAGGAATTTAAAGACTGTCACCATATCCCCCCTTACTCTTCTAGCTTCGAGTGATGGCAAGTCTAATTCCCTCAGCCTCTCATCATAACCGAGATTGCATATTTCTGGCACCAGTTTCGTGGCATGTCTTTGAACTTTTTCAAGCTTAGCTATGTGCTTTTTCAAGTGCGGATTCCAAAAGGGGGCTGCATATTCGAGTTTTGGCCTCACATAGGTTACATAAATATTTCTGAACATTTCCTTGTCCATGTGCCTGAAGGCTACCCTTACATTTGATAAGAATGCATATGCTGCATGTATGTATGTATGTATGTATGTATGTATGTATGTATGCATGTGATTACCTACTTCCTAATAAGTCTCCCATGTGGAACAGTGTCAAACGCTTTCTGGAAGTCTAGGAATATGCAATCTGCCCAGCCCTCTCTTTCCTGTAAGATTTGGCTTACCTCATCATAAAATTCTAATAAGTTTGTTACTTTTGATCTTCCTTCTCTGAAGCCATGTTGCCTCACTGACAAAAAGTTGAAGGATTCCAAGTGAAGAGAGATATGTTTCCTTAGTAGTTTCTCCATAAGTTTGCAAACTATGCTGGTCAAGGAAACTGGTCTATAGTTCAGAGCCGTATCCCTCCTTCCCTTTTTGAAGATAGGTATCACATTTGCTTGTTTCCAGCATCTTGGAATCTCCCCCGACTCCAGTGACTTTTTAAATATGATACTTAGTGCCACTGATATTGTGTTTGCGCATTTTTTAAGCACATGAGGGGATATGTCATCAGGACCTGTAGCTTTATGAACATCTAAATCCATCAGCGCTTTGCATACCTCTGTGGCTGTAAGGTTGATGTGCTCGTATCTTCCCGTCTCCTGATCGGTTCCATTTTAGACTTAGTGATACTTATCGTACCTGTCCTTAAAACTATGGATTGAGATAGCATTAACTACCTCCTCGCTTAGCGAATTCCAATTATCAACTACTCTTACACTGAAAAAGTAAAGGTTCTCCAGTCAATAACTGCAAAAAGCTCATTCATTTTGATGTAATCTCCTTTCGGATAGTTCCTCCTCATGTCCTCAGTGCCTCTACCCTCAGGAAGAATGTCTTCAATGATATACTCCATCAACAACACACAGTGGTCACTCTTTCCAATTGGTGGTTCATACTCAAGTTTTTCAATATCCAGCAGATTATCTGTGAATACTAGATCAAGTAGTGATGGCTCATCCCCACCCCTGGCCCTCGTTGGTTCCATTACATGTTGGTGTAGGAAATTCCCTTGTACGCAATCTAGGAATCTTGCCCCAAATGAGTCCTCACCACTGTGTAGGTCAAGATTTATCCAATCTATCTCTTTATGATTAAAGTCACCCATAATCAAAATCCTACATTTTTTCTCCCGTGCCATGTTAACAACTGAGTTTATGACTTCAATAGTACCTATATGACTTTCCTCATAAATTTCAAGCCTATTTTGGTTCCTTGGTGGGTTGTATACAACCGCTTAGCCGAATTCCAATTATCAACTACTCTTACACTGAAAAAGTTACTCTTACACTGAAAAAGTATTTCCTTACATCCTGACATTCCAAGCAGCAATCTCGTCTCTCTCAGAAGAGAGCAGTGAACTAACATCTAATTCCTTTAGGTTGTCATTCAGCTGTTTGTTTTTATCTTCTTGTTTAGAAATTCTAGATTCTAGTTGACTCTTTTCCCCTTCCAGCTTCTTTATTCTTTTTTCTAGTTCCTTTCTCTCCTGCCCTTGTGCTTTATTTGCTTCCTCCAAAGATCTTATTTGTTCTCTGAGTGTTTCATTCTCTTTCATTTCTCCATCCATATTCCGAATTTTATCATCAAGGCTTATAACCATTTCCTCTAACTTCTTGATTCTCTGTTTAAGTCCCCTGATGACTACCCCTTCTCCCGACCCATGGGTGGGAGAGGTTTGGGACAGAGATGGCTTCATTTTTATGTTCTCCCTCTCACAGAATATAGAAAGAAGACGAGAAAAAAAAAAAAAAAAAAAAAAAACTTCTAATTTAGCTTCACACAGAATTTTTATATCTCCATATAAGTGCTATTTAGTATCGATCCCTATCCACTCTATCATAACCATGAAGGAATTTAAAGACTATATGCGAAAAAGTTTTCTTACGAAGCTTCAAACTATGACCTCTAGTTCTAGAGCCAGCCATATCGAAATATCGATCCTATCCACTCTATCATAACCATGAAGGAATTTAAAGACTAGTATGTATGTATGTATGTATGTATGTATGTATGTATATATATATATATATATATATATATATATATATATATATATATATATATATATATATATATATATATATATATATATATATATATATATATATATGATGGGTGGGGGAGAAAGGCCTCCATCCTCCTATTCCTTACATGGCATGGGATGCGATTAAAGGGAATAGCCTTTGTAACAGAGGACTAAGTAAGCCTCATACTCTTGTTCCCTGCCCAATAGGAACTGACGAATTGGAATAAGGGAGCTGGAAGATGGTAGTGTCTTCCTAATTGGGAATATTTTCCTACTAGAAAAGCATTGACCGAAGAGGTAATCATGAGGCAGGCTGTGTAGAAATCCTGCTACCAGAATTCTATCATTACAGTGGTGGCTACTATGCTAACATCTTGTGATATAGTATCATGTATGAATAAAAATATTATTATTATTATTATTATTATTATTATTATTATTATTATTATTATTATTATTATTATTATTATTATTATTAAATTACTTTCCAACATGTACAACTATCCGTGTTATTGTGTAATTTCTGTAACTTTCTGATGCTTAAAGTTTGATTTAGCTGACTATATCTTGATTTGAAGAGATTATTTATTCTAGAAAAAACTTATACATTGCACATTTTTCTGTGAATAATTACCATTTATTTATATGGAATACACTCTAATGCATATTAAAGCTTTGAACTAATGTAAATCTTACATACGGTTGTTACATGAAGCAGTTCAGTATTCGCAGACATACTTGAATGTATTTCACCTTATGACAGAATATTTAATTTTTTTATTCTTAAGAGGTCCACATCCTGATTGGTAGCAAAGAAAAAATTCCACATGTGTAAGAGTTTAAATTTGAATGTGGAAAAAAAAGATTGATTGGAGCAATATACAGTAATTTGTTGATAATGCAGAATGATAATTCTTTCAAAGATATGAGACAGCACGTTACAGATACAAAAGTACTTATCTTTGATGTACATTGCCAATGAAAGGAAAGAATTGGAATGACTTTGTTTCATTTCTTCAATATTAATCTTTAAAAATTATTAGGAGAAAAATGTATCCTTTTCAATAATTTGATATTGCCTACAACAGAAGAAAAAGTTAAAGCTTCAAAAATCCTAGTAGCAGGGAATTTTTTCTCATTAGATGTTGCTGTATAATACAGTATTCATCAGTTAAGTTTTTATTCAGCTGTGGCCACCCTTCAGGTGGGATATCAATATTGATGATAAAAAAAAAAATAAATAAATAAATAAATAAAATATATATATATATATATATATATATATATATATATATATATATATATATATATATATATATATATATATATATATATATATATATATATATTATGCACGTTTCTAAAAGGATTTACTCTCAATTTATTATTGTTCTATGAAAACCAGGAGATATACTTTATAGAACATTCCTAAAATATGCAAAATTATCTATTTGTACATACATTCTGTAGCTTTTAATAATTAATACGTTATAGGATATCGGGGTTCATACTTTTAAAAGATGGGCACAGTTATATGAGTTGGCTAATCAAAACCTTTTACAAATTTGTAAGACTTTTCTGAAACGATTTCTTTGCAGCATCTGAGCACAGTGTGGTTCTAAAGGAAATCAACGTTCCTTTATGGAGTAACCCAACATGTCAAAATGCACTGAGGGATCAGTTCGGCCCTGCTTATTCCCTACCATCTACAGCTTTGTGTGCTGGAGCTGAAGGCCGTGATGCGTGTGATGTAAGTACATTACTCTGGTTTTTTTAATCCCTGGTGGTTACGAAGAAAGAATTCCTCTCTCATATATAGTAGCTATGATGAAAGGTAATGTGTTTATTTTCCACGTGGCAGTTGATGGAGGGAGCGAGGATGGCCAGTGTTTGATGAAGCTCTGCTGTTTCATCTCTTTGTTCTTTTGTGCCCATCCTGCTCACTACTTTGGTGTATGGCATCTAGTTGAAAAAATTACCTCGTTAACTGAGTAATATATGGTTGTAGAGAATAACTTTGAAGTATAACATTTAATGCTACAATGATTTCATTACTAATTGCTTCTCGGAAACTCATTCATGATTTATTATGAAGGTATATATGTTGGACATTAATTCTGCTGCCTTTTGGAACCTTTATTAGAATGGCAAGACTTATATGGGTGTTATATTTTGAGAACAGATATAAAATAGATGTCGTCTTAGCAGAATGATTCTATATTTCTGCAGAGGAGTGTTACTTGAATATTTACTTAATAAAGTATGAAAACTAACCCAATATAGGAACCCTCATAAAAAAACTTAATTAAAGTTGCATAGGTCAGTCATCATATTCGCTGAAAGCTTGTAATTACAGTTTTGTTTTTTTTCTCAGAATCTTCGTAATAGGAAGCCGTCATATTTTAAAGTCTTAATAGGCTGCAGAGTCTTGAAAAGTTATAAATTTCTCAACAAACTTAACAGCTACTTATAAATTTTAGTAAAGGTAGTTTTAGCGTTTCATCATACCTTTATGATTTAAGAAAACAATTTGGAAAATATATAAATTAGAATGATCTTTGAGCTATATGAGAAAAAAATATCTTGTGTTATATACATAGCAACACTCACTTCATTCCCCGTTGTAAGAAAGGTTTTGAAGAACCTAAAACTTCTTGCAGTCCATCAGTGAAATTGTTGACGATCTTGAATGTCCATGGATAAGCTTAACTCTTTTGTTGAAAATTAATGAGACTCCGTGAAGCTTGCAAAAGGGTTATTTTTGGAATATTATTTACCTTGTTATTTTAGAGAGAGAGAGAGAGAGAGAGAGAGAGAGAGAGAGAGAGAGAGAGAGAGAGAGAGAGAGAGAGAGAGAGAGAGAGAGAGATAAGCCTCCAAGCCCTAGCCTATCTTGCTTTGTATACAAATGGTTATGAAAAATAGCAAGTTGATGACGTGTGAGTTCCAGTTGAGGCAAAAAGAAAAAAAAGTTGCCAGCCCATATCATTCAAGAATATCCTTACACAACTGAAAATCTCCACTGAGATTCTGCTTGACAGGAAAAATATGAATTAGAACATGCTTGAGAAGGATAATAGATACAATCTTTACTAAGCTGTATGTAATATATTGCAAATTATGAAGACTTGCGGCTTTCCTGTGACACATGGGTAACATGGGTTTGCCTTCTTTCTATGTAGCAATGTGGGTTGGAATTTATTACATCATCAAAATCTGAAACTAACATATGTGCACAGCTTTCCTTGGGGTTGACGAGATAGAATTTGAAAATAGAATGAATTAAGACAAGTGATGTACAGAGACTGGAATATTTAAGGGAGTTCAAGTGCTAATAATGATGTCTTTCTCACAATTTTGATTGAAGACAGAAATATGAAAGGACAATTAAGCACTCTGATATGAAATGAAAGATATAGCTTAAGATTGTCGTTCTTCATTTTATCTAAGGCAAAAAAAAATTGCAGCTTCAAAGAGCTTTATATTGAGTAAAGGCTATGAAGATATAGTCTAGGTATTAAGGTAGAGTATTGTTCAGATTGTGATAATAACATGAAATTTGGCATATAATTAAATTTAAACGTTTACAATCAAATGAGGGCAGCAATTATTCTAAATCACTCACTGGAAAAACATATTTATCATTTGAAACCATATGATTTAATCACAAATTATGTAAATCTGAAGTACACAAAGTGTTTCTTGACATACCAAGCACGTGTGTATGTATAATAAGTACAAAAATATATTTTGGAGATTTTATAGGTGATTTTTAATATATATTCCCATACTATCTGCTTAAGACTGAGATATTTGTTCAAAATATGGATTAGATTCCTCCGTGGACAATCACCATTTTTACTAACAAAGTGCTCATTATATGTGCGTGTTTAAGTAACCTATATGCGTGGGTAAAAATGCATACAAAAAACAATAATTAATCCATCCCCGTTTATCTGGACATGGTATAAGAAACTCAAAAAGCAAACTTTGAATTCAGACAAAGCCTTCCTGAAAGGTTGCTCTCTTGGTGTGTTCAGTCAGTGCTGTCTGTGTGAGTGAAATATTTTTCAGGGATGCAGAACTCTGAACAAGCACTTTTTAACGAGCATCAATGACTGGTGAGGGAAGATGCATGACTCTATGACAGAGAAATAGATCCTTTCATCTCCATATCCTGGTCATATATTGGCTGCATAATTGTTAATAGTGTTCAGAACAAAGGTGTAGCAGTCAGTATTGATTTCTTTGTGCCATATTCTTCTCTTTCCTGAACCACAAAAGGACAAAACATACTTGTATTCAGATATGGCGTGGAAAAATTGAAAACCATTACATACTTCATAGCTCAAACTGCTGGCAATGACACCTAATGGTACATATCACAAATGCTCTTCAACACCAAAGACAACCCAGAGTTCTTCTACATTAAGTTTCCTCATGTTTAACACACAGAGCACAACATAATTTTCAACAATACGTACCATTACTCTTTGTGCTCTTTTTAGTCGCATGGCAATCGTGCATCAGAATTCTTGTTTGCCCTCTTCATGCCTGCAAGGTGCAGTGCCTTGTTTATTTCGTACAGAGAAGCTGGTGACATTTTTATTGAATATGCTTATGAGTGTCTTTCATTTTAAAGATAATTCTTTCAAAAGTTTGCACAAAAATGTGATTAGTTCAGCTTTTGTTTTTCATATTTTTCTCCAGAAAGCTCTGCCAGTTTACAAGGATCATTCCATGAACAACAACTAGTTTTCTCATTCCATGACTCGCATATATCTTATACATAACTTTAGACTATTAGAGAATATGTATTCCTTACAGCATCAAGAAGTGAAGCTGAATTTGTCTGTGACACAACTTAGCTTTTAAATAAGTATTGGTCATATTCATCAAGCGTTTTGGATTTTCCAGGAGGTAGCATGTTGACAACAAATGCCTCATCAATTATTTTGACATCAGCAGCAGGCTGTTGATGTATTGTGCCTTTCTTTAAACACTGTAGAAGGTTTGCTTTCTTACCAACATGGATATGACCTCCAGGAAACAAAGATGATCATGCCCGGGTCTTGTGCTTGAAAATTCTGCCAAATTCCTATCCCTAGACAATCCATAACAAGTAGTCCTCCTTACCCAAGTTGTCATTCTCCAGTTCTCTCAATTTTTTTTTAACCATTCTGCCTCGCTTTATGTGGTATATAACGTAAGACTTGTGTTAGGTGTCACTGGATCTTGTGTTTCAGGGACAGTATTGTCTATGGTCTGAATTCTAATAGATATAAAATTGATGTATTCTTCTGGGAGTTCAAAAAATTATTTGAATTTGACAAAACTCTGTACGACAGTTAATACTGCTTAATTTGTAGTATTCTGAGTCTGGGAGATAGCTAATCCTCTAAATGAGTAAGCTACAGCTCGAGAGCCGGGATTGTGGTATATGTTATATACAAAACCTCTTGTTAATTAATCTTTTCTCAGCTTTAGAAGACGAAATACTTCTTCTCTGTTGTAAATAGCACAAATGCTTACCAAACTCTAACGCTATTTGCAATACTCTATCATATTAGATGGGGAGTATCCAGCCTGTAAAGCTTGTCTAAGAGAGATAATGGTTTTGTTTGAGCATAAATGGACTATCCAACATACACTGATAACAGATTTATTTTCAGCATGACGACGTGCTTTTGTGTTTCCTATTTTCATGTGGTTTTCATTGTTAAATATCATCAAATATGAAATAAGAGATCCAACACCGTGTTCAGTCTTTTCCTTATCAATGTAATCTCTGATGTTTTTTCCATATAATATGACGATGGCAATTGCGAGAAGTATGTTATTTTTTCGGAAAATATCAGCTTTTTGCCAAGATAATAGATTCATCGTTACTGAGGTTTTCACACATACTGTATAGAAGTTCCAATATCTTCATGAAGTCCTAAGAGTATATCACGTCCCTGGTGGTTTCCTTTGAGATAAGAAAGTTGCAACAACATTCGTTCTGTCAGCCGAGTAGAACTCACACTGTCTGAAACATGTGCATTCAACAGATTCGATCTGACAGCTTAAATAACAAGGGCTGTAGCATCCTGTGGTTCATGACTTGTGTTTTATTGGGTTGGTTTAACATACTGTCAGACTCTCTTGTGGAGTCCAATAATATTAGGCATTAACGCATGCATGTCACCATCCACCAAGATTATAGTAAGAAATTATTCAACATATGCATTTATATGTTTTAACACAAAAACATACGTGTAGGCATATTATTTACGAGGTTTTCATAATTCAGTGTGAACGTACGAAGAATAACTAAATTTGCCGACTAATAAGATATTTGAATGCATAATACACATAGTGCAAACATAAATTACTTCATATTAAATTTGACCATGGAAAATGATGTACAGACATGCCTTATGTGATGTAATAATCACATGAGAAACATTAATATTTATATAATGGCGATCTCTAATATGTACTTGGGTAAATATAAGGATACGAGAGGATTTTGAATGGATTTATTGTAATCCTTGACCACAAAAACATAGTTGTTAGGCACAAGATTTACGTTTTTCATATGAACATTTCGTTGCTATTGAGAAAAACAGGTTTCACAATAATTACGGTGCTATTTTACGAAAAAAAAATACACTTACAAACACGTTCATGGTGGGTACTGATATAATGTAATAATAACTATAATAAGGTATTTATGTGCCAAATTTGACATTTTTATCTCAATGTGAACAAATTGCCCAAAAGACTGGCCTCATCTGCTGGACTAACATATCTCTTGGGAGTTTAGGAATAGAGAAGTCTTGCGGGAGAAACCATTAGTGATGTAGAATTACAAGAAACTAGGATATCAGAGGAGGCAGAATATTGGATTGTTATGAAACGGTGGAAAGGAATGAATATTTAATGAATGGCAGACAATGGTGATGTTTAAGAGTCTACAGTAATATTAGAGATTTAAAAAATGTCTAGTGACAGAAAGCATTGGTATTAAAGACATGTTGCAAAAACGGGTAAGGGGGTACTGCATGGAAGACTTAAAAAAATCCAGAGTAAAGAATGAAAGACTGAAGGGGACTGGGAGCTATATAATTACAAAATTGACTAGAGACTTGCCGGTAAGAGCACACCAAACACAGACAACTATATGCTGTACAAGCGTGTAAAGGAGGAATATTCAGTTGAACTGAAGAGTCAATACTTTTAGCATGACTCATATTTCTTTTCCTTTTTGTTTCCAGGGTGATGGTGGAGGCCCATTAGTCTGCGAAAAAGACGGACACTGGTATCAAGTTGGAGTAGTAAGTTTTGGTATTGGATGTGGCAGAAGAAATATTCCCGGAGTATATACCAGAGTGGGTGCTTTTGAAGACTGGATTGTTGAAACAATTGGAGTTGACCATCATCACGCGTAGAATATCAAATTCACCTTCTTGACTGAAATTTAAATCTTTATAAAATATCGTCCTTTAGAGGGAAACGAGCAACTTATATGTTTATATTTAATTCTTTTTTTCTTTAGAAAATCAGGATATTAGAACGCTTAAAATGGAACAAAAGTAATACTGATATTTTATAAGGAGAGCGTTTATTATGACGCAGAGGGCATAATTTTTATATTTTGTTCATACTGATAAATACTGTATATACTAATACCAAACTATGTGTTAAATTTAATACCTGTTGTTTAATTGAACGAAATTTACTTCATACTTATAGAGATGAAATAAGAAAAGAAATGAAATAGGTAAGTTCAATGCTGCATTAGTAAATACATAGGGCTTTAAAATTAATTCACTGAAGTAATTTCTGAATTATGGGAAAAGAACAAAATATATGTGATATACAGATTTTTTTTTACCTAAATTTTAAATCTCATCAGGTTAGAAAATGGTTCGATGCAAATTATATCATCTTTCAATGAAATAATAAACTATGCTATTTCACATATCCTTATGAAGCCCACTTTAGTATTTCATCTGTTTTGTAAATATTTATTATAATAATCTACATGTTATCTGAATATGCCTACCTTGCTTTCATAACAACTGGTATGTAATATAATGACTTTGTACTATAAATACCGTCTGATATATTTACAATTTAGCAATAGAAAAAGGGAGAGAATTTCACAGCTGTAAACGGTGCATGACGTAGGAGCCACCTAAGAGGAATAGGGAAGCAGTGACCTTTATTATTCCCTTCGCCCCCCCTTGAATTTTCTTCGTAGCACAGAACAAGTGTCATAGAAGTCGATGATGGGCAAAGTACAGTGTACCTCTGCTTTCTTGATACTTTAGCTGATGTTGAGGCTAAGCTGCCGAGCTCAGCTGGATGAAGATATTGTACTTGTAAATGCTAATATATATATATATATATATATATATATATATATATATATATATATATATATATATATATATATATATATATATATATATAATATTATATATAATATAATATTAATAAGAATATAGTTGTTATAATAGTGTGTGTATGTATATATGTGTGTGTAATTACCTAATTGTAGTGGCCTAATTGTGTTTACGGGAAAGAGCACAAAGCTCGTATCTGCCAGTCTCCTGATCGGTTCCATTTTCTACTTAGTGATACTTACCATACCTGTCCTTAAAACTATGGATTGAGATAGCATTAACTACCTCCTCGCTTAGCCAATTCCAATTATCAACTACTCTTACACTGAAAAAGTATTTCCTTACATCCTGCAAACAAGTTTTCTTACGAAGCTTCAAACTATGACCTCTAGTTCTAGAGCCAGCCATATCAAAATATCCATCCCTATCCACTCTATCATAACCATGAAGGAATTTAAAGACTGTCACCATATCCCCCCTCAATCTTCTAGCTTAGAGTGATGGTAAGTCTAATTCCCTCAGCCTCTCATCATAACTGAGATTGTGTATTTCTGGCACCAGTTTTGTGGCATGTCTTTGAACTTTTTCAAGCTTAGCTATACAAGTGCGGATTCCAAAAGGGGCTGCATATTCGAGTTTTGGCCTCACATAGGTTACATAAATATTTCTGAACATTTCCTTGTCCATGTGCCTGAAGGCTACCCTTACATTTGATAAGAATGCATATGCTGCCCTAACAATGCCATTTATATGTATTTCTGGAGACAAATCTGCCAGTATGTTTACTCCTAGATCTCTCTCATTTTCTGTCTCTTGAAGTTGTACTCCAGCCACCGAGTAGTCAAGCCTGGGCCTTCTTGCACTTGTACCCATTCTCATTACCTTACATTTTGAAGTATTGAATTTCATTAGCCACTTTTCTGACCACTCATGCAGACTATTTAGATCTTCCTGAAGTTCTCTACCATTGTTCTCGTTTCCTGCTTTCTTCACAATCTTTGCATCATCTGCAAACATATTCATGAATGAATTTACAGACTCTGGTAGGTCATTTACATATACAAGGAACAAAAGTGGCCTTAAAACTGAACCCTGTGGAACTCCACTACTAACTCTGCTCCATTCAGACACTGAGTGTCTTACTCTAACTCTCTGTTCCCTTCCTTCTAAGTAAGTTTTTATACATTCCAAGACATTTCCACCTATTCTGGCCATTGCTTGCAGCTTTCTAATAAGTCTCCCATGTGGAACAGTGTCAAACGCTTTCTGGAAGTTCAGGAATATGCAATCTGCCCAGACCTCTCTTTCCTGTGAGTTTCGGCTTACCTCATCATAAAATTCTAATTAGTTTGTTACTGTTTATCTACCTTCTCTGAAGCCATGTTGCCTCACTGACAAAGAGTTGAAGGATTCCAAGTGAAGAGAGATATGTTTCCTTAGTTGTTTCTCCATAACTTTGCAAACTATGCTGGTCAAGGAAACTGGTCTATAGTTTAGAGCAGTATCCCTCCTTCCCTTTTTGAAGATAGGTATCACATTTGCTTGTTTCCAGCTTCTTGAAATCTCCCCTGACTCCAGTGACTTTTTAAATATGATACTTAATGCCACTGATATTGAGTTTGCACATTTTTTAAGTACATGAGGGGATATGTCATCAGGACCTGTAGCTTTATGAACATCTAAATCCATCATCGCTTTGCATACCTCTGTGGCTGTAAGGTTGATGTTCTCTAATACCGGCCCTTGAGCTTCTATCTCCGCAATCTGAGGGGATGGGGTATTTTCTACTGTAAATACTGACTGAAACTCCTTGTTCAATTTTTTGCAGATCTCTTCGTCCGTCTCAGTGATGTTTCCATCCGCTCTCTTTAGCCTTAAAACCTGTTCTTTTATCTTCAGTTTTCCTCTGATAAAGCTGTGGAAAAGCTTGGGATTCTCTTTAGCCTTCCTGGTGATGTCCCTCTCATAGTTTCTCTCTGCCTCTCTTCTTTTACTTAGGTAGTCATTTCTTGCTCTTTTGTGTGTATGCCAGGCATTTATGTTTTTTCTCCTCCTATACCTTTTCCAGCATTTGTCTCTCCACTCCTTAGCTCTTTTACACTCATTATCGAACCATTTCTTTCTGGCGTGAATTACACCTACTTTGGTGACAGGTATGCAGCAATCTACTATCTTCCCATATTTCTCAAAAAAGATGTCGTACATTTCTTGTACAGATTTGTTGTAAAATAAGGTCCTCCAGTCAATAACTGCAAAAAGCTCATTCATTTTGATGCAATCTCCTTTCGGATAGTTCCTCCTCATGTCCTCAGTGCCTCTATTCTCAGGCAGAATATCTTCAATGATATACTCCATCAACAACACACAGTGGTCACTCTTTCCAATTGGTGGTTCATACTCAAGTTTTTCAATATCCAGCACATTATCTGTGAATACTAGATCAAGTAGTGATGGCTCATCCCCACCCCTGGCCCTCGTTGGTTCTATTACATGTTGGTGTAGGAAATTCCCTTGTACGCAATCTAGGAATCTTGCCCCGAATGAGTCCCCACCACTGTGTGGGTCAAGATTTATCCAATCTATCTCTTTATGATTAAAATCTCCCATAATCAAAATCCTACATTTTCTCTCCCGTGCCTTGTTAACAACTGAGTTTGTGACTTCAATTGTACCTATATGACTTTCTTCATAAACTTCTAGCCTATTCTGGTTCCTTGTTGGTTTATATACAACAGTTATTATAATGCTCTCTGACCCAGTATTAATGCGAGCAACAATAAATTCCTTGAACTCACTTTCTATAGCCAAGTTTATTTCTTCAACCTTAATCCTTTCACTTATGAGCAGTGCTATCCCTCCACCAGTCCTCTCAGATCTTTCAACCCTTAATATTCTGAAGCCCTTAGGAAAAACTCTGTGTGTGTGTGTGTGTGTGTGTTTGTTTTACTTGACATAGTGGTAGAGCATCAGCGAAGTGCATATGTGTGTTTTTATTTCTTTTTACGACTTAGTGGTTGAGCATCAGCGAGGTGCATATATTATACTTAAGCACAAAGACACAATGCTTCATATAATTCCATTGAAAAATGCGCATTAAGAGCTTTTCTCGTGGAGGTAAAAGGGAGATATATCTTTGAAAACTGGAAACCTATCTTCCTCTGTTAAGTGACTACCACCTGTACTACCGAAGGTATAAGAAAAAAGAGATACTGTACATCTCTGCTAACTACTGGAGCCAGGGAATGAAGGAACGCACTCAAATGAAAGTCTACACTGATTTTACTCCCTCTTCCCCATCTCTTTTGTGGCTAGTTTTAAATTTGCTACCACATAGGCATCTACAGTGATCAAATTAATACATTATTATTTGTGAAAACATAGAGCATATTTTTACCTCAGGCCACATTCGAACTTATGACTCATAATTAGTGTGCTAAGGGGCTACCAACTGTACCACTGAAGGTATAAGACAAGAGAGAATCCTCTCAACTAAAGCAAGGGAACGAGCACACTACTAGTTGTCTATGTTCATTTTATTGCCTTTCTAAACTTACTCAAGGCTAGTTTGAATATTTAGTTCACTCTCTGCTATATAGGCGTCTACAATGATCAAATAAGCACATTACTTATGCGAAAACATAAGTAACTATACTGTTAATGAAAATAATAATAATAATAATAATAATAATAATAATAATAATAGTAATAATAATAATAATAATAATAATAATAATAATAATAATTCCATGGGTGGCAAATTTAAGTGCATACTGATGTTAAGTAGAGGAATGTTGAGCTTTACATGAATGCACATACACATGCACACTTACAAACACACACATACATATACACAAAGGCGTCCCAGAACTTTCACGAGAAAACACATATGTAATTAAAAAGAATTTGAAAATCTTGAAAGCTGTAGTGGAATGAACGCAATATTCAAAGAATGAATTTCACATACACAAGTATGTGGCAGCTTGGTGACTAAGTATGGCAGCCGAGTAGGTGAGGAGAACAAGTGTTAGCCAGACTCTTTCCCACACTCATTGGCATAAGATCAAGTGTCACTTTGTGTTGCCTTTGTCACATTTGTGAACTATTCTAAATTTTATTAACTCTAATGTGCAGTGCCGCCTAAGAAAATAAGTGCTAAGACCAGAAATGAAAAGCCTAAAAAGGTTCAAGCTGTCTTAAAAGTTTTAGAGCAGTTGAGAACGTTTTCAGCATCCTAAGTGACTAAAAAATGGGAAAAAAATTAACTAACATTTGCTTAATATAGCAAAGGGAGAAAGAAATTTGTAGCAATAGTAAGAGTTTAGCCAGCTACAATGCTTGTTAAATTTGAGGAGTATTAAATTTGTGGTAGGATATATGGCGGAAGAGCATGTCATGTCCCTGGTGGTGGATCTATCTGGCGTGAAAAGGCGCGTCAGCTAAACGAAAATATCAGTGGAGATGCAAGAACATCAAAAAATGAAACGTAGAAGAATGTGAAGAGGTGTTGGTCAATATGAAGAAAGCAGAATCATTTTCAATATATGTCCAAAAAATCGATATGACAATAGGCTATTTATTGGTAAATGTTAACGTAGCTCTGTCTAATAATAAAAGGGATAATGAGAGAGAATAAACTGTATACGTGCTTCAGAGAAGAAAATCAATGAACCGTCACAAAAAACATGTAAGCTTTGACTGACTTCTTTCAGTGTACATTTATCATCTTTCTTAATGTTTTTTCTTTTCTTTTTTGCTATTCCTGTTATTATTATTATTATTATTATTATTATTATTATTATTATTATTATTATTACGTGGCTAGTAGTGGAAGCAATTACTTACATAAGATGTTGGACTCCTCTCTCTCTCTCTCTCTCTCTCTCTCTCTCTCTCTCTCTCTCTCTCTCTCTCTCTCTCTCTCTCTCTCTCTCTCTCTATATATATATATATATATATATATATATATATATATATATATATATATATATATATATATATATATATATATATATATATATATATATATGTGTGTGTGTGTGTGTGTGTGTGTGTGTGTGTGACCACCTAATTGTACTTACGGGAAAGAGCCCAAGGCTCATATCTTCCCGTCTCCTGATCGGTTCCATTTTGAACTTAGTGATACTTATCATACCTGTCCTTAAAAGTATGGATTGGGATAGCATTAACTACCTCCTTGCTTAGCGAATTCCAATTATCAACTACTCTTACACTGAAAAAGTAATTCCTTACATCCTGCAAAGAAGTTTTCTTACCAAGCTTCAAACTATGACCTCTAGTTCTAGAGCCAGCCATATCAAAATATCGATCCCTCTCCACTCTATCATAACCATGAAGGAATTTAAAGACTGTCACCATATCCCCCCTCAATCTTCTAGCTTCGAGTGATAGTAAGTCTAATTCCCTCAGCCTCTCATCATAACGGAGATTACGTATTCCTGGCACCAGTTTCGTGGCATGCCTTTGAACTTGTTTAAGCTTAGCTACGTGCTTTTGCAAGTGCGGATTCCAAAAGGGGACTGCATATTCAAGTTTTGGCCTCACATAGGTTACATAAATATTTCTGAACATTTCCTTGTCCATGTGCCTGAAGGCTACCCTTACATTTGATAAGAAAGCATATGCTGCCCTTACTATGCCATTTATATGCATTTCTGGAGACAAATCTGCAAGTATGTTTACTCCTAGATCTCTCTCATTTTCTGTCTCTTGAAGTTGTACTCCTGCCACCGAATAGTCAAGCTTGGGCCTTCTTGCACTTGTACCCATTCTCATTACCTTAAATTTTTAAGTATTGAATTTGTGTGTGTGTGTGTGTGTGTACTGAGTTTGACCACTTATACATCTCATTTCCATAAATCAGAAAAGGAAATGCAGTGAATTCTCTTCAGTATTTATATTTTTTACCTGCTTTTGTTTGTTATTCATTGTCCTCTTATTAACTATAGATTAGTTCTCTTAATCAGTATACCTTAAACCTTGCTATCCATATCAGTATGAGGTTCAAACACATTGTGACTAAGATGTCCCTAAATTGTATCATATGATCTTGTAGATAATCAGATTTTATTTGAGTTAAGCTTGTAATATATCTCCCTCACAGGGTCTAAGAACTGTGTATATTAAATTATCTCTTAGCATTAAGCAGAGAGATAGGAATTGCAGATATTTATTTTTGCACAATATCTCGTCTTTTTCTCTTTAGTGCACAGATGATAGACTGTCGCACTAAGCTGTGTTTATGTCCATATCTAGCACTCTTCCTAGCATATAAAAGTGAAGTAAATATTGTACTCTGAGCTTCTTGTAGGCAATATGCTCCGGTTTGCAATATAAGATAGTATTATTCCTCAACATTATTACAGTATCTTTTTTTTTTATATGAAAATCTAGTGAATAGTGTGATATTGGTTTTGTTGTTTTCTAAAACTTTTGATATAAGTACGTACTGTATATAAATGTCATACACACGAAAATATAACATTGAGATGCTCTTGACGTCAAAAACATTATGCAGTGGATAATTTAGAAATTTATTTTTCTTTATGTACAAGGTTATTATGGTAACCTTATCTTGAATATGTTTGTAATGAATGCTTTCTAGGAAATTATTCGTGAGTGGTTACGTATTTAATAACATGATTGCCCTAACATATGATGACTTAATTGTACTGTCAATATCTTCTATTTAGTGCACTGTGATACAATTTATTGCTAAGAAGAACACATACAGGCAACAGTATGATATTTCAAGTTTTGGCAATGCAATATGTACTATTACCGCAGCTATAAATCACCCCGTATGGTAGAAATCTAGCCAATTATTGTACGGTACTCATGTGATGTGATATATATATATATATATATATATATATATATATATATATATATATATATATATATATATATATATATATATATATATATATATATATATATATATATATATATATATATATATTAACCAAATAAGCACATTACATATGTGAAAACATGAATCATTTTTTACCCCAACCGGGACTTGAACCTAGGACTTCTAATTACTAAGTCAAGGCGCTACCAACTACACACCACAGAAGGTTAAAAGGAATCCAACCTTATAGCTTATATTTGCTATACTTAGGATTGAACGCATTCTATCTGAATGCCACTATGTTCATATTACAGATTCCCAAACCTCACTCGTGACTTCATTTTCCCATTTAATTCAATTCCCAATCTCATTCGGGCTATACAATAACCAAATAAGCACATTACATATGTGAAAAAATGAATAATTTTTTACCCCGACCGGGACTTGAACCTAGGACTTATAATTACTAAGTCAAGCCGCTACCAACTACACACCACAGAAGGTTAAAAGGAATCCAAACCTAATAGCTTATACCTTCTGTTGTGTGTAGTTGGTAGCACCTTGACTTAGTAATTATAAGTCCTAGGTTCAAGTTCCAGTCGGGGTAAAAAATTATTCATGTTTTCACATATGTAATGTGCTTATTTGGTTATTGTATAGCCCGAATAAGATTGGGAATTGAATTAAATGTGAAAATGAAGCCACGAGTGAGGTTGGGGAATCTGTAATATGAACATCGTGGCATTCAGATAGAACGCGTTCATTCCTAGTATAGCAGATATAAGCTATAAGGTTGGATTCCTTTTAACCTTCTGTGGTGTGTAGTTGGTAGCGCCTTGACTTAGTAATTATAAGTCCTAGGTTCAAGTTCCGGTCGGGGTAAAAAATTATTCATATTTTCACATATGTAATGTGCTTATTTGGTTATTGTATAGTCCGAATGAGATTGGGAATTGAATTAAATGCGAAAATGAAGCCACAAGTGAGGTTGGGGAATCTGTAATATGAACATAGTGGCATTCAGATAGAATGTGTTAATTCCTAAGTATAGCAGATATAAGCTATAAGGTTGGATTCCTTTTAACCTTCTGTTGTGTGTAGTAAGTAGCGCCTTGACTTAGTAATTATAAGTCTTAGGTTCAAGTCCCAGTCAGGGTAAAAAATTATTCATATATATATATATATATATATATATATATATATATATATATATATATATATATATATATATATATATATATATATATATATATATATATATATATATATATATATATATATATATATATATATATATATATATATATATATATATATATATATATATATATATATATAAATATATATATATATATATATATATATATATATATATATATATATATATATATATATATATATATATATATATATATATATATATATATATATATATATATATATATATATATATATATATATATATACTGGTTGGTACTCCGAAGGCAAAGCAAAAAATATATAGGTAGTAGTAATTATTAGTACGCAATTAGCCTCAATACTCATCAATTTTAAATACATCAGTTACCATCCATGTCTAACTCCTCATTTATCATCACCATCCATACCATTTGTCGACTATTCATGCTTTGTACAGTTTTGAATAAATATAGTACTGCAATGCTCTGTTATTATATATCCTTACTGTTGTGTAATTACAACACTAAAGCATTCTTTGGAAATGAGGTCATGGCGGGTCATGTACATCATCCATGACAAAGATAAAATAATATCAAGAAATGGGAGAGCAAAAGAAGATTAGTTCAAGCTGATATTTTGAGTGGTTAATCAGAAATAAATGAACTTTGCACACAGATTGCTTTTGGCATTTCCTTCACCCTGACATGAAGGAGTAAAGACATTATCTCCGGATGGAGTTCCTTCCTGATTGTTGTACCACTATTAAGTACAGAAGAACATTATCATTTAAATTTTCTTTCATCTTAATTCCTAAAAAATGGGTTCAGCCAAGTTTTCATTATAATGACTACCAGTATTCGCCTCAGAGAAATTCTACTCAAAGTACTCTGAACCACAGCATTAGAACTCATAGACACATACTGTCACATCATTCACTGACCCTCCTTGTGTCAGTTTCAAAGTTTCTCTCTCGTCTTTTATATGCATAAGTGTAAAGATATGACTTTAACATGAACAATATCCCTGAGGTTTGACCTCAGTTGACTTAACTGCCGTTGGATTTTTCCCTTTTTGTTGGGTAAAGTGTCCAAGATTATTTGACTCCCATTTTCATTTCAGGAAATGACGATCTTAGTTCAGCCAGATGAGAGAAGATTAGTTTTTTAATTGATCGTCTCCTCTTTAACCACAAAAGTACCTTTCAGTGGCTGAACTTCAAATGGTACTCAATCTCAGTGGAGGTGCCGGCCATGTGTCCTCCCTGCAGTGCCCTGATCCTTTCCATCCCCTCAATTGTGCAAATGGAAATCTCTTTGTTTCAGCTTTTCTCATAATGAGATTTCAAATATCACAAGAGACTTTTTTTTTCTTTTTAGAAAACTGGGTCATGGCTTCATGTTGGGTCATGGATGTAGACTCATATCAAGAAGTAATTACAAAAAATCTCAAGCAGCAGTAATTATCTCTGCTATAACAGAGAACTTGAATCCTCAAACATATTCCGCATCAGGGAGAGATTTGAAGGTTATAGTGGAAATCTTTCATCATGAAAGGAGTCAATGAAATACTGTTATGCTACTTTCACTTAGCAGTGTATCTTTCGAAGGTATTATTCTTTTATTTCAGCTTCAAGGATAAAGAAGTCCTATTTACCCCTTCTGGATCAGTTCAATCTTCGTGTTTTGCTGGGTCCACTTTATGTATTTTTGTTATTAAATTCTTTTCTCAATTTTCCAATTCACCAATATCCTAATTGTCTATCCGGCTTTTGAAACATGATTAAAGAGATATCCTAAATAATTTGAAAGTAGGGTATCATAGGTATTTTCTTAACTCTTGCTGGTTCCCTTCCTCTATGCTCAAATATTATTTTGTTATATAGTAGTCCTTAAATAGAAGGATTTCATTAAAGTGGAGGCCTGTGTACTATAATCACCACTGCTATGCACTTATCATACTATCCT
Source organism: Halocaridina rubra (assembly GCA_037179515.1). Taxonomy (NCBI): domain Eukaryota; kingdom Metazoa; phylum Arthropoda; class Malacostraca; order Decapoda; family Atyidae; genus Halocaridina; species Halocaridina rubra. Next base: position 42,638 of record JAXCGZ010023155.1, read on the forward strand.
CACAAAAAATTACTTTTGGTGTAGAGTTTATGTCTTCTACAAATTATATGACGATATTGGTTCTTCGTACACTTTAAATAAAGCCGAGTTTCAAATGTGTGTAAAATTCAGAATTTTACATAATTTATTCTTTAGAGGGAGAACTCACTAGATCAAAGATTCAATCTTCTCACATTGTAAAGGCTACATTAGGGAATCTTAACAATGTGTAGCAAATGCAAGAATTGGATATCAAAGTGACGGATTGACAGACTGCTAAGCTACAGGCACCATGGTCACTGGTTGTAAGCCAATGAAATCTTAATAGCTAACAGCAGAATATTTTAAATAGAATTCAGGATCATGCGTATTTTTGCAAAATTTGTAGCCCCCAGTTGCCAGTTGCATTGATATAAGCAGTGATTAGTGGGGTTATATAAACAGTCCTATGCCATTTCTACTTTCTTTCAAAGAATATACTTCATGAAGCATTTACATCATTTATAATGAAGTAATAATCGAGAATAAGGTCACTAAAAAAATTAAATGTAATCATCGATTAAGAAGTGTACTCTAACACTACTTATAGCATTAAAGAGAGTCAGCATCATTCAATGCTCACCAAAAATATTTTGCGCCAAATATACATAAGTTAAATTGTAGAATTAAGTTACAATAGTTTAGTGGCAGTCATCATAAATATTTGATATTTCTCAAAATCGTTAATTTCTAAAGGCAGCTTCAGTTGAGGATTCATACCCCATTCGCCCCCCCAAAAAACATGTTACGGTTAAACTGATTAATTGATGCATGCACGGAAAAAATATGGTAAGGCTATGTTGTAATGACATAATATATATATATATATATATATATATATATATATATATATATATATATATATATATATATATATATATATATATATATATATATATATATATATATATATATATACACCTGTATATATATGTACACACACACACACACACACATATACAGTAACCCTTCGCTATAACGCGGTTCAACTATCGCGAATTCAGTGCATTGTGGTTTTTTGGAGTTTTGTTCTGGGTATATGTGAAAATATTAAAAAAATAAAAATTTTCAGTATTTTCATTATTTTATTGAAAAAAAAAATTTCATTATTTTATTGATAAAAAAATTTATTTCCCAGCCTAAGAATAATATAATAGTAAGTAATAGCAAAAAAACATAAATTTGAACATGTAACTCTGCACCACAGAAAGTACGATACCAGTATCGGCGTTTCGGAAAACGCAAAGGGTCGCACCTACGTGAGGTAGCCTATATTAAAATTTCCAGTAGTTTCATTATTTCATTGATAAAAAAAACTGTATTTCTTAGCCTAAGAATAATAAAACAGTAAAAAATAGTAAAAAACATAAATTTAAGCATATACACTCACTGTACCGCACCATGTGAAATACTGTTCGACAGCGTACACTGTATTGGCGTCGTGGACAACACAAAGGCTCGCACCTACGTGAGATAGTTCATGGAAAGCTATTGGCTGAAAGGGAGCGAGACGACGAATCACAACTGTTTTTCAGTATGTTCTGTATCATGGGGTCTGATTGGCTTTTTGATTGAAGCTTGGTTCTCCTACCATCTTTCATTGTCTCGCCTCACTCGTTCAGTATAACTCACATGTGCGCCGTTCGCGTTGTGCTTATTATTATGTTATGCTTCAGGGGTTCTTTTGATAACAGTCTCCTATGCCTCAACAGACTCCTCTTTAATTTCAAGCGGCTCCTGCAGATCTTCTTTAACATCTGATTTACAAGAGATTTCCTCTACTGGGGGAGCATCAGTATCATTTCCTTTGCCTGAACAGACTCCTCTTTAATTTCAAGCGGCTCCTGCAGATCTTCTTTAATGTCTGATTTACAATAGATTTCCTCTACTGGGGGAGCATCAGTATCATTTCCTTTGCCTCAACAGACTCCTTTTTAATTTCAAGCGGCTTCTGTAGATCTTCTTTAACGTCTAATTTACAAGAGATTTCCTCTACTGGGGGAGCATTAGTATCATTTTCACAGTTTTCAATGCCATCCACTTCCATCATAGAAGGAGAAGGAACACACTTGGTTTCTGAAGAATGACCTGAATTGAGACCAGTTTCTGCAAAGTCCAAAGTATACTGTATTTCAAAATATCACTGATAGGATACTTGGCCTCTCCACTTCCATATTTTTCATAATGATCAAGGGTTTTCATAAGTACTGCATATTCAATTCATTTCGTAACTTAGCCACGAGGAAATCGAAGAACCTTGCCCTTACACTCGAATGTCTGACAGCTAAGTATGAACACATGAAAGCACTCCAACACCTCTCACAAGGACATGATGATAATATGGTTCGTTCGGTGACCTTCTGCAATCTTCTCGACGATGCCATGTCTTTACCACCTCATTCACGATAAGTTTACCTATCACTCTCATATAAATTTACGCTTGCACGATGTTATTAATAAAGTAAAGGGTGGTTTGTTAACAGTATAGGGAGGGTTTATACAGTAAACGTAAAAATAAATGTAAAATACCTATGTATATAGGGTGATCCTACTTGGCGAAATTTCACCTATCGCGGTCGGTCCCGGAACCGAACCCCAGCGATAAACGAGGGGCTACTGTATATATATATATATATATATATATATATATATATATATATATATATATATATATATATATATATATATATATATATATATATATATATATATATATATACACACACTCACACACACACACACATACACACACACACACACACACATATATATATATATATATATATATATATATATATATATATATATATATAATATATATATATATATATATATATATATATATATATATATATATATATATATATATATATATATATATATATATATATATATATATATATATATAAGCTTTGATTATGAATTTACTTGATTTTGGAAGATATATGTATTATTGCTATTTTTAAAACATCTCATCTATTATTAATATTTAATTTTCCTCGATATCCCAATTATTAATAAACAAAAACAATGAGAGATTCGTCATCTGAACTTTACATACTTTTTTTTTTTTATGAGTGTGACATCAGCAAGGGCCAAAAAAGAATAAATAAATCTACTCTCATTGGGCCTGGGCACGAAGAAAATATACAGAGAAACAGAGCTGGGGAGTATTGTAACTAGTCGGGTGTGAAGAGATAATAAGACAAGTGTAACGAATGTCCAAGAATATTCTGCGTTGATTTAGGCATAGAAAAAGAACCGTAACAAAAGGATGAATAACATCGACCTGCCCTGGACAATCTTATTTAAATCAATAGGACTCTTCAGCTGTAGTACCGCAGCGGGCGGTTGTTGCCATGGGCCAACCTACTACTTGAGGGAATTTACTTTTTCGCCTACAATGTAACAGGAGAAGCACTCTTGTATCATGTGCTATAGAGGACTCCAGTGTCGTCTGCTCTAGAAGACTCTTCAGAGTCGTCAGCTCTAGAAAGGAATCGCAATTTTGGATATTAATAAAGCCTCGAAATAGAATAATGAGATTTTCCTTATTCTTCTTGGGCTTAGACTCATCATGAATAAGCTTGTCAGGCCCTACAGTGGTGACTACCGGACCAGACACCTATACTGACTTTCAGACCCAAGTGGATAGGAGAGACTTAAATTTCCACTTTTGAGCTTGCTGAGTGCTGGTAGCTTGTAAACTCCAGGAGATAGAATGACTGTAATTCCCCCTTGTGAACTTCATAATGGCTACTTCTACAGATTTAGAAGTTGTTCTTCTTGCTAGTCATGTTAACCAAGATTTTTTAGTAGGTAACTCGACAATTTGGTTCCTTGTCTTAGAAAATTTCTTTAAAATAAGACAAGTGAAAACTCAAACTTCTAAATTTCATTGCTCTTTAAAACGTCTCACACCAACAGTGTTGTCAGTGCTAAGAGAAAGTGTGTTTGAAAGGGGAAGTTATACAAAATTTGAAGACAAAGTGTTCTCCAGATACGAAGAAACAAAAACAGAACTATTTGAAAACTTATTATCTAATACCGTGTTTACCGGAAAACCATCATTGTTTTTGGACAAAACAATATCCAATGCTGCTAAATGTAATATACCTGAAGACCTAATTAGGCACAAATTTATCAGCTCATTACCTCCAACTATAGGTGCTATTCTTGCTGTTAATCTTTCTGCTTCACTATATGAATTGGACAAAACAGCTGATACGATAGCCCCAATGATAAAAAGATATGAACTTTAGAATGTACACTCAACAGAACGTCATAAACTTTCACGTCAAGCCAGGGCCTCCAAGAGAAATTTTGCAATGAGGTACAAGACCCTTTTTGAGCCCTGAGGCAGAGAATGGTTTTTCTCAAATTGAGGATTTGATGTGCAGTAAATCTACATGTAAACCCTCATAAATGCTTTACTTTCATGATCAAATATAATATAATGAAAGAAACATATTCAATAAATGCAGCAACATAAATCAGTATTGACGGTTAACATTTAACTAGAGTACTAATTAAAATGTGTTTTTCTGGCTTTTGTGTTTGTGAAATGTCTAATAACACTATCAAAATCAATTTGTATGGCAATGCCAGCTTCACTACCCAGTCCTGCTAGATCAACAAGTCTGGTTTGAGACATAGCAGACCTCAAAATTTTGATAAGTTTGAGTTTACTAAAAAGATCTTTCAGCTGATGCTACTGTAGCTAGAATTGTCAACAATATCCTCAAACTTATACAAACATTTGGAAATATTTCACACAGTTCTGGTTTTCCAAAATTAGCTTTATGTGCTGCTTGCATATGTTGCACAAAATCTTCATCATTAAGATCTGCTGGTTATTGATGTGCTAAAGCTTTTGTTTGTTTTGCTAGCTAATTTTCAGACATTGTGGGATATATCCATTAAAAATCAAAAGTTTCAGCCATCCTCTTACCAGCATTAAAACGTACCGTTAATCCTTCAACAACATAATCAAACAAAACATAAAACACAGTTTTCCTGAAATAAAACTTTACTGGGGAATCATCTGTGTCAGTCATTTCCGCCAGGTTGGCATCAGGTGTACGTGAGTCATCATGCATCCTCGTTCTTTTCCGTACCATGCCTCCACGCCCATGGCAGAGTTTGATTTCCATCTCAAGACTTGATGCAACCTCTTTTGCTTCATTGCAGACTCCTTTCCATTTACTTCTAACTTCATCAAAGCTTCAAGGAGAATTTCTTTGTTAGACACCTCTACATCCAGTGTGGCATCCATGGCTTGAATCACCTTGTTGCAAATATCTATGGCAGCCAAAATTTTGTACGAATCATGGACATTAACACACAAATGAAACTTTTTAAGCATGCTAATACTTCGTTTACTTCATTCCTTGTCCTTGCTGTTAAGCGCTAAAAGATCTTGCAGTGCTAACCGTATAGCAGTAAGGTGAGATGCAAAAAGTTTGATACATTGAAGTCTATCAGACCACCTGGTTTCTGACATGCCATGTAGAGGACAACCTGTGCATGTCTTAAGTATATTCCCATCAAAGGGGATGGATGTGGCATGTTTGTTGTAGGGCACTTCTTAGCTCTTGGGCCTTGGAACAAAGTACCAGCTGGACCCCCCTCTCATAGGTCCTGTCTTAACCTCCCTCTCAACTGTCACAAAAATGGATACTCCTGCACACTAGTCTTTTGGACTAAAACCCTATAGACCCAGACAAAGAGCTAAAGTCTGCCGTCCTCATATCTTTTACGGTGTTTCAGCATGCACTTGCAAACCTTGGTGAGACTGGCCAGGCAAAAGCATTATTCAAATACCTCTTAATTCCAGCCCATCATCTAATTTGAAAACTAAGTCAGCAGGTCATTGTATATGCAGTCTCTGCCCTGCATCTTCTATTGGTACCCGCATTAATTTTGGATGACAAAGTATAATTCATTGTAGACACAAGAGCAAGTGTCTATTCTCCCTCACCTCGTGGCAGCTAAATACTATTTTGCGACCTAGTGCTGTCTCCATTTCTGCTGCAAACAGTGAACTTATGCCATGTTTTGGTCAGCTTTCAACAGACATTGCTATACCTCACCTGAGAAGAACTTTCCACTAGAATTTTGTAGTGACATCGGTAACTCAACCTTTATTGGGTTTGGATTTTCTCTCCCATTTTCAACTGCTAGTAGATTGTAAAGCAAAGATGCAGATAGATTCAAATTTAAGACAAGTGCCACAACGACTCTTTACAGATATAGTTACCTCTATCCACTTAAACAAGTGCAGTAACATGCCTGAGTGTGCCCAACAAGCCTTGTTTGAATTCCCAAGTCTTTTATAAATAAGTGGCTCCACTTCTACGCCTCCTAATAATGTTGTGTACCATCTTATTGAAACAAGTGACGCACCACCAGTATATGCAAAAACTCGTCCATTACCCACTGACAAACTTACTGCTGCCAAAGAAGAATTTAATAGTCTTCTAAAGTCTGGTGTTGTTCATCCATCAAAATCTTCCTGGTCCTCTGCGCTACAATTAGTGCCAAAGAAAAATCCAGGAGAGTGGCGTCCGGTTGGTGATAATCGAGCTTTGAACTCTATGACCCAACCAGATAGATATCCATCTCTTCATATTTCAAACCTGTCTTCTAAACGTTATGGAAAAAAAGATGTTTATGAAATTGGATATGTTGAAAGCTTATCATCAAATCCCTGTGCATCCAAATGACATCAAAATAACTACCATGAATACCTCATTTGGACTATTTGAATATGCATATATTTCGTTTGGGCTTAGAGGAGTCCCTGCAATATTCCAAAGATATGAGGACTGCCTGTTCAGAGACTGTGATTTTGTGTTTGTGTACCTCAATAACATTCTTATATTTTCTATTGATTTGGAAGAACATGTAAAACACCTAAAAACTATCCTTAAAACTCTCAGCTACTACAGTTTACGAATCTCTCTAGGTAAATATATTTTGTTGCTGCCACCTTAGATTTCCTTGAATTTGCTGTGTCTCAGTAAGGTATTGCCCCTGTCAGCATCGCCATCAAAGGTTTTCAACAAGCTGCTGGGCCCATAACCTATTGTTGAAGCCTGTACAGACACTTTCAAATATAATTACCTTTGATATACCTTAAGATGCAGTAATAATATGGGATATAAATGAGAACTGGTAGAACTTCATGTTTGTATTCTTAAGCACTTAACAACTACAAAATCAAAACATTGGGGACTACACGCTTAAATGCAAATCTGTAAATTCGCAAATCTGATTATACAATAAACTAAAACTGAAAATCTCTATGAAATAAAACATTGCTATTTTTTTACTTTATTTAGAATAATAAATACATTGTAAACATAATATGTAGAAAAGAATACATAATATATTTTAGGCTTCAATGTTGTCATCTGCAACTTGGCCTATTGCATATACGCTGGTTAATTAAAGCAAAATCTTTCCATTTCAGTATGCTTGACAATATTACAAGTATATGCAGCTCTGATTAAAAAAATCAACAACCTCTCTAGAATATAAGAAAGCAGCCATCCAGGACTTCCTATTACCCCAGATTCTAAGGGCTTAAGAAGATTTCTGGACATGGTTGGAGTTTATAGACGTCTAATTCCTCACTTTGCTGATATAGTGTTCCCCATGACAGAACTTATCAAAGACTTTCCGAATGCTAAGCAATTACAGTGGCCAGAAGAAGCTGCATAACTCCTTCAATGCCATCAAAGATGCTTTACAAAATGTGTCGGTTTTAGGTCATCATGCCCCTGTTTCAGATTCCCTGCACTTGGTGACTTGATTGTTCTGCTGCAGTTGCAGGAGCTGCCCTCCATCAAATGGTGGATGGTTCACCTGTGCTTATGCATTTTACTCCAAGAAGCTATCTGAATATCAACGGAAGTACTCTGCATTTGACTGAGAGTTGTTGGCTGCATATTCAGCTGTATTGTATTTCAAAAAATATAATTAAAGGCCATCAGACTACATTATTCAAAAACCATAAACCATTAGTTTCTGCTTTTCATAGCAGGAACCCAGCTAAGACAGATACGCAATAAAGATGTCTTCCCTGCTTATTGGATTATGTTACCAACATGGAGTATAATCTCGATGGTGATTACATTGTTGCTGAGTGCCTTTGAAGACCAGGTATTGTCATCTCTATTTCACTTATTGATTTACCTGCAATAGCCAGTGCCCAAGAATTCGATGAAGAAATAATATCTTTCCAGAATAGACTCAAGGCTTTTCCCCTGGCTGACAATCAGATTATTAAGTGTGATGTCTCTTCAGAGCACCCTAGACCTCTTGTACCACAGCTACTCAGAAAAGATATCTTAAACTCCTTGCATATGATCTCCAACCCTGGTGTTAAAGGTTCTCTCCGAATTATCAAGTCCAGATACTTTTGGTCTTGGATGAACAAAGATTTACGCCTATGGACACGCTTCTGCAGATTTGTCAATCAACAAAGGTTATGCAGCACACTAAATCCCAGATTGTACTATTGGAAATCCCTTTGAAGTGGTTCACATTGATATTGTGGGACCATTGCAAGACTGTTTTCCTCGTGGTGGAGAATTCCAAACTATTTATCGATATCTGCTGTCCTGTATTGACCATTGAACCAAGTTGGATGAAGCTGTACCTCTCATGGAAGTTACAGCAAAGCAATTGCCCATGCATTTCTCAGTGGATGGGTTTCCAGATTTGGTGTACCTCTTTATGTCATTACTGATAGAGGAGCCCAGTTAAAGTCAGAATTGTTCCAAGAACAATTCTCCTATGCAGGATTCTATCGCCTGCAAAGTACAGCTTATTATCCTCAGGGTAATGGCATGGTAAAGCGTTCCCATAGGACCTTGAGGGCAGCTTTAATGGCCAGACAGCAAAATTGGCTCAATGCCCTGCCGGTTGCCCTCCTTAGTCTACGTTTTATGCCAAACTCCTCAGGTTATTCACCTTCACCTTAGTGACAGAAAATCTGCCACTTAGTCCATGTGATGTATTTGAGAAATCTCCTGTCTCATCAGGTTCTACAGTAGATTTTATAAAAACCTTTACTAAGTACATGAGAGAAATTGATTTTACTCATTTATATGACTCTTCAACAATGCCAAGTGTTCCAAAAATCCCAAAAGACTTATTCAGCATACCAAATGTTTGGGTTCATGTGGATCATGTCATATAACCATTGGAAGCACCATACACTTTTCCTTTTACAGTGACTGAAAGTCATGATAAATATTTTAAGATACATTTGCCTTCAGAAGGCACCGATATTGTATCTACAAACTATTTAAAACCAGCAAAATTTCCTGAAATATCATGTGTAAATCTTCAAAGGTCTTCTCATACTGTATGTGTTCCTCAAAGTGAATCTCAACCCTCATCTAATAGTCTATCAGATGTAGTTTCTAGTGGCACCATTGATCCTATATTATCTGGTTCAGTTGAATATTGAAACTTGTGTTCCTATAAACAATAGTAGCATTACTACACAACCCCTTTCAGACACCTATTGTATCTCGTTCTGGTAGAAAACTTCATTTTGCAGCTCACCCAGATTGTTTTTATTTTACCCGAGACTCCGTCTCCATGGGGGGATCTGTTGTAAAGACATTATATATTTAAGTTTTAATTATGAATTTACTTAATTTTTTAAGATGAATTAGTATTTGCTATTGTTGAAATTCTTCATATATGCTTAATTTCCAGCATCCTTAATAGTCCAATTATTAAAAAATAAGAACAATGAGGGTTTTGTCATCTGAATTTCACACTTCTTTGTAAAGTGAATTTATATTTTTTCGCCTGCTATGAAACAAGAGAGGCATTCTTGTATCATCTGTTATAGAGCATTCTTGTATCATCTGCCATAGAGCACTCTCGTACCATCTGATATAGAGAACTCCAGTATCGTCTGCTCCAGAAGAAACTTCAATGTCGCCAGCTCTAGAAAGAAATCACTTGTTGGATATTAATAAAACCTGGGTATTCTACAAAATATCCCAAACTACAGTCATACCAAAATAAACAGCAAAGAGCTAATGAAACAATCCCCTATACGCGAGACTACAGAAAGAGACACGATACAAACCTCTCTTATCGCCGTCCACGCACAAGAGACTTCTCCTGGAGTGATGGCTCTTACAACCCTAGACACTCACCTAGACATACAAACTTTGGGAAGGCCCGATCATACCACGGCACGTACTCAAACCAGCGTTACACATCCAACGGCACGTACAGACACCAGGATCCATGGGCTAACCCCAGAACACACTACAATGATGAATTCCCAGCAGAATCACATAGTCGAAACTACAACTATGACTATGGATACCACCCCAATGAAACATGGTAAGAATGTAACATTAGTACATGTGAACGCTCAGTCCCTGCTCGCTCATTTTGAGGAAATAATAATGCTAACAAAAGACTACAACATAGACATCCTCTGTGTAAGTGAAACTTGGCTTCCTCCTACAACTGAAAATAGATATGTGAATATCCCAGAGTTTAAAATATTTCTCAATGACCATGGCCGAGGGGGTGGGGTTTGTATTTATGTTAGAAATTATCTTAGTGCATCAGAAATAGCCACAGGTTTAGAAAAAAACTGAGGAGCTCGAAGATTTATGGATCACTGTGCAGTATCAGAAACTTCCATCTTTCATTGTAGGGTGTGTTTACCGTCACCCTAAAGCACCTACCAGTTCATTCAATCATCTACTAGAGACATTCAGAAATATCTGTGTGCGTCATAAACCCATATACATACTTGGTGATTTTAATGATGACTTGCTCTCAGCAGATAACAAAATGAAAAGGGTGATCAACACTGTGAAGTTAACACAAATAGTGACAAAACCGACCCGCATAACCCCCAATTCTAGGACTCTTATAGATCTGATAATAACAAATAAAGTGGAAAGTATACTCTATTAGGACGTAGTTCCCTGCCCAATTGCAGACCACGAGCTGACCATCGCTATGCTAAACATAAACAAGCCGAAAAGGAAGACTCTCCTCAAGACATTCCAGTGTCTAAAAAATTACTCCCCTGATATCTTTTGTGAAACATTAAGCAACAACACAAATGCACTTAATAGAATTAAATACACAGATAACGTCGATTTGCAGGTTGAAATTCTAACAAAAGTCTTCCTTGAATGCTTAGATAGTTGTGCACCCATTGTAACAAGAAAAATAACCCGCCCCTCAGCCCCCTGGCTAACTAATGACATCAAAGAGGCAATGCAAATCTGAAATCAAATACAAAAAGAGCTAAAAATGAATAGATATGATATGACTCTCCGAGAACGTTATAAAACAGAAAAGAAACGTGTCAGATCTCTCATCAGTGTAAGTAAAAAAGACTTTTACAAAAAACTATTTAATGACTCTAGACATGATACAGCAGCAACATGGAAAGTGATAAGAAGCATGATACCAAATGAAAAGAGTACCTCAGAAAGTTATGAAAATATTACGGAGTTGAAAGACAAAGCAGAAAACTTTAATAACTATTTTGCTAACGTTGGCAAAAATACATATGAAAAAACTCAAGAAAACATCAACTCAGTGAATATGAGTAATTGCTTAAATGACAATTCTTCCAATGAAAACACAAGAGAGTACTTCAAGATTATTCCTATCGATTGTGCTACCCTAATTCTTACCATAAAGAGCCTAAGAAACTCTGGCTCTTATGGTTCAGATGGTATACCATTTCAGATCATCAAAGATGCTCTACCCGTGATTGCATCCTATATTCTAACTATTATGAACACTTCCATTGTTACTAAAAAGTTTCCTGACTCTTGGAAAATAGCACATGTAATACCTCAAGGGGGACAGAGAAGATGTGACAAACTATCGTCCCATTTCCCTCCTACCCATTTTCTCTAAAATATTAGAAAAAATTGTTGCATGCCAACTTATGTCATATTTAGAATCAAACAGAATAATAAGTATTAACCAGCATGGTTTCAGACCGAAACTTTCGACGGAAACTGCACTGCTTAAAGTTACGAATAGTATATATAATACTATAGATATGAAAAAAATTTCTCTTCTCATATTATTAGACTTATCAAAAGCCTTCGACAGTGTAAACCATGAAATTCTTTTAAGTAAATGTATTAACTTAAATATTGATCCAAGCTGGTTTAGCGAGTATCTATCTAATCGTAAACAGTCCATACGTCTTAACAACATTATCTCTGTGCCAAAAAATGTATCATTTGGTGTTCCACAGGGATCAGTACTTGGTCCTATCCTCGTCTCCATTTATGTAAATGATCTATCTTCTTTCATTTCTGACTGTCTAGTCGTACAACATGCAGATGACACTCAACTACTCCTTAGTGGTGATATTAATAATCTCCCAGAGCTAACTTTAAGAGCAGAAAACACTCTGTCAAAAAGTAAAACCTATATCCAAGAAATTGGGCTGTTAATTAACGAAAGTAAAACACAGTGCATATTTATTGGTTCAAGGTTCCACATAGCACAAATTCCAGAAAACACAACAATTAATTTTTGCGACAATATTATCACACCTAGCAAAACAGTCAAAAACCTACGAATTCACTTTGATAACCACATGTTGTTTGATTCCCACATAGATAAAGTATGCAAAAAGGTTACAGGAACATTAATGTACTTATCACGTATAAAAGACAATTTTAAGACTACCACTCGAATAACTGTTGTTGAATCTCTAGCCCCAAGTCACATTAATTACTGCACAACTGTTTGGGGAGCTACCACTAAGACTCAGATAAACAGAATACAGAAGCTTATTAATTTTGCAGCTCGAGTTGCCCAGGGAGGAATAAGAAAATATGACCACATCACACCAGCTCTCAATAAACTTGGGTGGCTGCGGGCAGAAAATAAGGTCGCTTATGATATTTATGTTTTTGTATTCAAAATTTTGGACCATCATTATCCTAGCTGGCTATTTGATTTAAAAACAGTCAGGGATATAAGGGGAACCAACACAAGACAGAGCAGTGAGGTCTTTATTCACAGAACAAACACAGAAGCAGGTTCAAAGATGATCACTATCAAAGGGCCAACACTCTGGAATAATATTCCAGAGCATCTTAAAAATGCATCCTCTTCCACAGCTTTCAAAGGCAAACTATATAGTTTTCTTTTGGACAAATAGTTGCTGCTCATTAAGAACTAATTATTCTCATTGTAAGGAAACAAATATGGAAATGATGCCGATAATAACGATCCTGTATCTAGTGGCATACTTACTACTTTATTATTAACATTATTGTAACATTTTTATTACAGCATTATTATTTTCTATGAAAGCTACATTTAATTTAACTATATGTCTAACCCTCTTATTTGTTAGTTTAATTACATGTCTACTTATAAGTTACTATTAATGTTGAATAACCATTCTACAAAATGGAAATAAATGTTTTTGTTTTGTTTGTTTGTTTGTTTGTTAAAGTGGAATAGTCAGGTACTCCTTATCCTTCTTGGGATTAGAGTCAACGAGATTATGGCTGCTAAGTCACACAATATATTCATGATTTCATAAATAGCCTCTGATAATTCTGGAAACGAGTATAATGCTAAAATATAATTTAAGCAAGAATATATCACGAGAGAGAGAGAGAGAGAGAGAGAGAGAGAGAGAGAGAGAGAGAGAGAGAGAGAGAGAGAGAGAGAGAGAGAGAGAGAGAGAGAGAGAGAGAGAGAGAGAGAGAGAGAGAGAGAGAGAGAGAGAGAGCGTATGCATAAAGTATTATGAGAATTAAAATTGCACCATTTAAAATTTCTACAAATATATATCTTTTCATATCCCCTAAGGATTTATTTTACTTTTGGAAATAAAAAAAATCAGTTTTTCAAACTTTTCTTTATAAGCCTGCATAGCACATCAACTCTTGATATTCGAGTCTAAAGAGAGAGAGAGAGAGAGAGAGAGGAGAGAGAGAGAGAGAGAGGAGAGAGAGAGAGAGAGAGAGAGAGGAGAGAGAGAGAGAGATGAGAGAGAGAATATTGGCTTATATTGAGTTTTAAGTAGGGGAAGCACAGATCCCTAGCGTAGGCCTTCTTTTGTGAGGCCCGATAAAGTAGCTTTTCAATAGGTACACAAAGATGAAAAATACAAGTCATACTTTCATAAGAAAAACGGTTTTAGTGGAGTTATGATAAATCGTGAGCTTTGGCATGCAAGACCCATGGATCACAAAAATCTTAATAGTTCTTTAATTCATGTTAAACATGAATAAAAATAATAATACAAATACTAAGAAGTTTAGCTGTCATTCTTTTAGGGAATCCGGTTCCGGTTTTACGTCACGGACTCCCTTATCAACCAAGGGCTATATAATATAATATTCATTAATGTAGAGGCAAAACTTGTCTTGACTGTCCTGTCTTAGATTCTACAGAGAGAGAGAGAGAGAGAGAGAGAGAGAGAGAGAGAGAGAGAGAGAGAGAGAGAGAGAGAGAGAGAGAGAAGAGAGAGAGAGAGAGAGTATGCATTAAGAAATGACCTAAGGTGTAAGAAAGGATACTGAGGTTACAGATGCTTGTAGTATGTGATTACCTAATTGTGATTACCTAATTGTGTTTACGGGAAAGAGCCCAAAGCTCGTATCTTCCCGTCTCCTGATCGGTTCCATTTTAGACTTAGTGATACTTATCATACCTGTCCTTAAAACTATGGATTGAGATAGCATTAACTACCTCCTCGCTTAGCGAATTCCAATTAACTACTCTTACACTTAAAAAGTATTTCCTTACATCCTGCAAACAAGTTTTCTTACGAAGCTTCAAACTATGACCTCTAGTTCTAGAGCCAGCCATATCAAAATATCGATCCCTATCCACTCTATCATAACCATGAAGGAATTTAAAGACTGTCACCATATCCCCCCCTCACTCTTCTAGCTTCGAGTGATGGTAAGTCTAATTCCCTCAGCCTCTCATCATAACTGAGATTGCGTATTTCTGGCACCAGTTTCGTGGCATGTCTTGGAACTTTTTCAAGCTTAGCTATGTGCTTTTTCAAGTGCGGATTCCAAAAGGGGGCTGCATATTCGAGTTTTGGCCTCACATAGGTTACATAAATATTTCTGAACATTTCCTTGTCCATGTGCCTGAAGGCTACCCTTACATTTGATAAGAATGCATATGCTGCCCTTACTATGCCATTTATATGTATTTCTGGAGACAAATCTGCCAGTATGTTTACTCCTAGATCTCTCTCATTTTCTGTCTCTTGAAGTTGTACTCCAGCCACCGAGTAGTCAAGCTTGGGCCTTCTTACACTTGTACCCATTCTCATTACCTTACATTTTGAAGTATTGAATTTCATTAGCCACTTTTCTGACCACTCATGCAGATTATTTAGATCCTCCTGAAGTTCTCTACCATTGTTCTCGTTTTTTACTTTCTTCATAATCTTTGCATCATCTGCAAACATATTCATGAATGAATTTACAGACTCTGGTAGGTCATTTACATATACAAGGAACAAAAGTGGCCCTAAAACTGAACCCTGTGGAACTCCACTACTAACTCTTCTCCATTCAGACACTGAGTGTCTTACTCTAACCCTCTGTTCCCTTCCTTCTAAGTAAGTTTTTATCCATTCCAAAACATTCCCACCTATTCTAGCCATTGTACTGTAGGCTATCCACAATGCCTAACCATATTTACAATATCTGAGGCGCCATGTAATCATAATTATAAAAACCTTTATTTCTGTTTCAATACAATGGGTATTCGTCAGCCAGGGCAAGCCCCAACCCCCCACTGTGGGGTCCAACCACAGCAGTTCCTGCCAGTAAACAGCTTAAGCTCTCGGTCTTGGACGGGAACCGATCTTTCAACCTCGTGAATGCGAAGCCAGCACGTTACCACTGTACTAGCCAGCAGTCTGCTGATAGAGTCAATCCATTTCACACAGGTTGTAAATATTTTATATTTTAGTATCGCTTACTTATGTTGCATGAAATTACTTGAGTAAAGTGAGTCAACAACATTAAATAAATAAATAGAAAGTTATATAAAAAATGTAATAAATCAAGAAATCAATAGTTTGTATCTAAATTCATGTGAAAAATTATGTTTATCTTTCAACTAGCAAGCAAGAGGCTAAGCTAATGACATACTCCTAGGAACATTTAACAAAGAACAAGAACTGACGATGGGTTCAGACATGTGACATTAAACTTTCATTCGACAAGAATGGTCAAGAACCAGCGAACTCTCTTTCTCTGATCTGGATTTTGAAAGGTCAGCTTCCTAAATGAGTATACCATGGACTTCAAGGAAGACTAGGGGGGAGATGTACTTCACAAAACAAGAAGAAGAAGAAGAAGAAGAAGAAGAAGAAGAAGAAGAAGAAGAAGAAGAAGAAGAAGAAGAAGAAGAAGAAGAAGAAGAAGAAGAAGAAGAAGAAGAAGAAGAAGAAGAAGAAGAAGAAGAAGACTGTTTTATTCCCGAATCCCTAAAATCAACCAAAGCATTAATCTCATTAAGATTTGATGAAATACTCATCAAGCTTCCATAGGGTTAGTCCAGTGACGTAATAATAAGCCTAATATAGCTTACACAACATTTTGTTATTCACATGGTTTTCAACTACTACGTCTAGTACAATTCAAGTTGAAATTTTAGTTTACTTTAACACTTCTTTGATCATTATTATTTATAAAAAATATGGGACATCACGTGAGGGCTTGTTAATGAGAGGATTCTCTTGTTCATTTTTATTTTACAGTACACACATAGCAATCTGGAAGAATACTCTTTGAAGAGAGAGAGAGAGAGAGAGAGAGAGAGAGAGAGAGAGAGAGAGAGAGAGAGAGAGAGAGAGAGAGAGAGAGAGAGAGAGAGAGAGAGAGAGAGAGAGAGAGAGAGAGAGAGAGAGAGAGAGAGAGAGTATGCGATTTGGAAGAATACTCTTTGAAGGTAGAGAGAGAGAGAGAGAGAGAGAGAGAGAGAGAGAGAGAGAGAGCGAGAGCGAGAGCGAGAGAGAGAGAGAGAGAGAGAGAGAGAGAGAGAGAGAGAGAGAGAGAGGAAGAGAGAGAGAGAGAGAGAGAGAGAGAGAGAGAGAGAGAGAGAGAGAGAGCGATTTGGAAGAATACTCTTAGAAGATACTTAATTTATGAAGACCATATATATATATATATATATATATATATATATATATATATATATATATATATATATATATATATATATATATATATATATATATATATATATATATATATATATATATATATATATATATATATATATATATATATATATATATATATATATATACATATATTATATATATGTCTTTTTCTTTTTCTTCTTCTTCTTCGTCTACATCTTTTCCCACTTTTATGTGGGGTCGAAGTTTTTGGCTTGTTTTCTCCATTTGTTTCTGTCCCATACCTCATCACCCAACAAACCTTTAGACCTCAGGTCGTCATTGATGCAACCCATCCACCTACGCTTGGTCTCCCTCTCCTTCTCCTACCCTGTATATCCATTTCCAGCACCCTCCTCCCAACATACTGTTCATCCCTCCTAACGACATGACCATACCATCTTACTCTACTTTCTTGTATCTTAACTGATATTTCTCTAACTTTTGAGGTACCTCTAATTACCTCGTTTCTGATCTTATCGCTTCTTGTCACCCCACACATCCATCTCAACATCCTCATCTCTGCCACATCCAGTTTTTTCTTTTGTGTCTTCTTTATTGCCCATGTCTCTGCTCCATACATCATTGCCGGCCTCACAACTGTTTTATGCACTTTACCCCTCAACTTAATCTCTATTCTCCTGTTGCACAGCACCCCAGACACTTTCTTCCCGTTCTTCCATCCTGCCTGTATTCTGTGGGTTATATCTGACTCTAGGTCACCATCCTCTGCTACTGTTGATCCCAAATACTTGAACTTTTCAACTCTCTTCACCACCTTCCCCTGCAAATTGACCTCCCCATCCTCATCATCTCTCAACCTCAAGTACTCTGTCTTCTTCCTGCTGATTTTCAGTCCTCTATCCTCCATCACTCTTCTCCACTCCTCAAGTTTCTCCTCCACTACCTCTCGTCTGTTGCTACATAGTACAATGTCGTCTGCAAAGAGGATACACCATGGAGACTGATCTCTAATACCCTGGATTACTACATCCAAGACCAGATCAAATAGATATGGACTCAAAGCAGACCCTTGATGCAGACCAACATTTACTGAGAGACTTTTCGTCAAGCCCACTGTT
>JAXCGZ010023156.1:5000-12500 GCA_037179515.1 Halocaridina rubra
GCTGGCTAGTACAGTGGTAACGCGCTGGCTTCGCATTCACGAGGTCGAAAGATCGGTTCCCGTCCAAGACCGAGAGTTTAAGCTGTTTAATGGCAGGAACTGCTGTGGTTGGACACCACAGTGGGGGGTTGGGGCTTGCCCTGGCTGACGAATACCCATTGTATTGAAATGGAAATAAAGTTCTTTCTCTGTTCCCTTCCTTCTAAGTAAGTTTTTATCCATTCCAAAACATTTCCACCTATTCTAGCCATTGATTGCAGCTTCCTAATAAGTCTCCCATGTGGAACAGTGTCAAACGCTTTCTGGAAGTCTAGGAATATGCAATCTGCCCAGCCCTCTCTTTCCTGTAAGATTTGGCTTACCTCATCATAAAATTCTAATAAGTTTGTTACTGTAGATCTACCTTCTCTGAAGCCATGTTGCCTCACTGACAAAAAGTTGAAGGATTCCAAGTGAAGAGAGATATGTTTCCTTAGTAGTTTCTCCATAACTTTGCAAACTATGCTGGTCAAGGAAACTGGTCTATAGTTCAGAGCCGTATCCCTCCTTCCCTTTTTGAAGATAGGTATCACATTTGCTTGTTTCCAGCATCTTGGAATCTCCCCCGACTCCAGTGACTCCTTAAATATGATACTTAGTGCCACTGATATTGTGTTTGCGCATTTTTAAGCACATGAGGGGATATGTCATCGGGACCTGTAGCTTTATGAACATCTAAATCCATCAGCGCTTTGCATACCTCTGTGGCTGTAAGGTTGATGTTCTCTAATACCGGCCCTTGAGCTTCTATCACTGCAATCTGAGGGGGTGGGGTATTTTCTACTGTAAATACTGACTGAAACTCCTTGTTCAATTCTTTGCAGATCTCTTCATCCGTCTCAGTGATGCTTCTATCCGCTCTCTTTAGCCTTAAAACCTGTTCTTTTACCTTCAGTTTTCCTCTGATAAAGCTGTGGAAAAGCTTGGGATTTTCTTTAGCCTTCCTGGTGATGTCCCTCTCATAGTCTCTCTCTGCCTCTCTCCTTTTACTTAGGTAATCATTTCTTGCTCTTTTGTAGGTTTGCCAGGCATTTATGTTTTTTCTCCTCTTATACCTTTTCCAGCATTTGTCTCTCCACTCCTTAGCTCTTTTACACCCATTATCGAACCATTTCTCTCTGGCATGAATTACACCTACTTTGGTGACAGGTATGCAGCAATCTACTATCTTCCCATATTTCTCACAAAAGATGTCATACATTTCTTGTACAGATTTGTTGTAAAATAAGGTTCTCCAGTCAATAACTGCAAAAAGCTCATTCATTTTGATGTAATCTCCTTTCCGATAGTTCCTCCTCATGTCCTCAGTGCCTCTACTCTCAGGAAGAATATCTTCAATTATATACTCCATCAACAACACACAGTGGTCACTCTTTCCAATTGGTGGTTCATACTCAATTTTTTCAATATCCAACACATTATCTGTGAACACTAGATCAAGTAGTGATGGCTCATCCCCACCCCTGGCCCTTGTTGGTTCCATTACATGTTGGTGTAGGAAATTCCCTTGTACGCAATCTAGGAATCTTGCCCAGAATGAGTCCTCACCACTGTGTGGGTCAAGATTTATCCAATCTATCTCTTTATGATTAAAGTCTCCCATAATCAAAATCCTACATTTTTTTTTCCCGTGCCATGTTAACAACTGAGTTTATGACTTCAATAGTACCTATATGACTTTCCTCATAAACTTCAAGCCTATTTTGGTTCCTTGGTGGGTTGTATACAACAGTTATTATAATGCTCTCTGACCCAGTATTTATGCGAGCAACAAGAAATTCCTTGAACTCACTTTCTATAGCCAAGTTTATTTCTTCGACTTGAATCCTTTCACTTATGAGCAGTGCTATCCCTCCATCAGTCCTCTCAGATCTTTCAACCCTTAGTATTCTGAAACCCTTAGGAAAAACTGTGACACTGTTTATGTCCTCACTCAACTTAGTCTCTGTAATTGCTACTATATCTACCTTACTGTTGTGAATCCTATCTTTTAATTCTACTGCCTTACCAGCTAATCCATCAGCATTTGTGTATAACAATCTTAATGAGGCCCCATCCCCTGATCTTCTGTCATTATCTTCTTTATCTCCCCTTTGTCTGGAAGAACTCTGTAATGAAAATTTTTCTTCTCTTCTTCATTTCTTTCATCATTTAACCTTCTTGCCTCTTGCAACAAGTTTTTGATCTTTCCCTTCTCTTCCTGTGTTCTGTATTGTCTAATGAACACTTCTTTGAATTCTTGAAGGTCTTTTAGACTTTTTTTTCTCAACAATATTTCCCTACATGTTTCCCCTCTCTCAAAGGTTACTTTTGTTGGTCTCAGCTTTCCTTCCCTCGAATATTTACCTAGTTGGTGTATGTTTACAATATCCTCAGGACCACATACTACTCCAAGCTTTCTTATCAGGTCTACAACCCTAGCTTTATTTTCTTCAAGCCTCCCCTGCCATGTTGGCTCCTGGGACTCGCTTATGCCTGAAATTACCACTGTCTTCTCCTTATCAAGTGCCTGTCTGATGAGTGGGTTTGCCCTTTCCATCACAACGTCTTTCATTTTTTCGATTACTGTCTCTTTATAGTCAACTGTTTGTATGTTTTCCAGTGCCACCACCTTTACAGCCTCTTTTACTGCCACATTCCCCTTTAGTGCATCAGCATGTATGTATGTATGTATGTATGTATGTATGTATGTATGTATGTATGTATGTATGTATGTATGTATGTATGTATGTATGTATGTATGTATGTATGTATGTATGTATGTATGTATGTATGTATGTATGTATGTATGTATGTATGTATGTATGTATGTATGTATGTATGTATGTATGTATGTATGTATGTATGTATGTATGTATGTATGTATGTATGTATGTATGTATGTATGTATGTATGTATGTATGTATGTATGTACATATGAATGATAACCCGGGAGAGACTAAAAAATTGCCCTAATAGGGCCCGACCACCAAGAAAACTTTGAGACTAATAGAAATTAGAACCCTTTTGACAAGGCAGATTTAAAAGAATGATAAACATTTGGAATAGGAAAGGTTGAAAGAATAGCTGAAGTAATGAATACCTAGAGATAAGCAATATTGAAAAAAGTGGTCATAAGAATTAGGAAAGAGAGAAGGAAGAGAGTTAAAGAGTTTGGAGGTACGATGGATGAAACTGTCACTGCACCGACCAATTCTCCAAGTACAAATCTCCACACAGTACCTGTGAAACGAGGCTATTTGGCGAGTGTTGCAGGGCTTTGGCAGCTGGGGAAGGATACAACTCACCAACTCATCAGAGCAGCGATGGAAGTAATAAAGACAGAAGAGAGAAAGGGAAGACACTTTACTCGGAAGAGAAAAAGACTCCAGATTAGGTTTCGAAGACAATAGGAGGACAATCAGGAGGAGAAGAATATGAAGAGATAGCCAGACACTGTGTCTTGGAGGCATTAAATTTAACTAAATTTTGGGTGTCCCATTCAGATACCCTCTGCAAATCGGAGTTGAGAGTAGAAGAAAGTGATACGAGACTGAAGATGAGTAGCAGATGAAGGTTGTGATGAGTGAAGGATCAGAAACAAAATGTTCAAAAATTATTGCCATATTCAGTTTATGAATTCTTGTTTGATTATATTACCTCTCCCCTAACTTCCTAAAGAAGTACTTTTTCGACTAACAGAAATACTCTGAACAGAAAAAATAAAAGTATCTGCAATAAAACCACGTGCATTAAAACTAGTATGGTCCTTCGGCAACTTGTCCGGAAATTTAGTGTCAAAAAGCAACATGACTTTCAATACAACGGACATCAGTTTATAGGAAATACCTGTCCATTGCTATCTTACTAGTAGGAAAATGAACAGGTGTGGTTTCAAGACGACATTCTGTAGTAACGAAATAATGAGAAGTAGTCGCGTGGATGAATGTATTTGATGGTAACTGCATGGACAATGGGATGCCAGCGGGGGGGAGGGATTACTTTTTTTTGGGGGGGATTATGAAGATACTATAGAAGAACAATATTGTTAAGCAACTGTCCCTGATAAAGGTCTTTAGAACAAAAGCCTGATGATAACGAAAGTCATTAAATGACCATCATTATGCTTGTTAGCATAAAAGTTTAATATTGCTTAATTGGTAGAATGAATTTTGATGTAAAAAAGACATTTTCGAACCAGATATCCCTGTTATGATTCTAAATTAATTTTTGGTTACTAGGTGAGGAAAGGAGAATTCAGCTCATTAGCCTACACATAATCAAAGCTTTCTTAAGCTCAACTAAGAATTAAGCTCATATCCACTAGATTTCTTTTTCATTCCTGATGTTGGCCACCACCACAAACACTGGATGAAAAAGAGTTATGAACGCTTTATATAAAACCAAAACAAAAATATATGGAAAAGCTGTGAACAGCGCAGTAAGTGTCCTGTTACTGGTGTCTATACCAATTCGGTACTATTCATAATATTGAATTCAAAACTGTCAGATTCCCGAAAGTCGAAGTCCATAAAGATGATATTCATCTCAAAAAAAGCTACAAAAGAATAGCCAGCATTGGTTGCTAGTAGGACCTCTTATAGTTTAAAGAAATACTTTTAATTTTTTTTTTATTTTTTTTTTTACATTTCTGTGAATACCATACATTTTGCTGTACACATGGAGGAAATTTTTGAAATTGTTTCCTAGCAATAAGGTTGATGTGTAATAGTAAATTAGTAGAAGAGGTTTGAGAGGCGAGACCTCCAGTTAGCAAATATGTGTTAATGTCGCTACCCTACTAGAGTAGGTTAGGGGTGGTTAGGTAAGTTAGACTAACAAAATAGGAGAAAGCGCACCTAATGATAACCTTAGACACCTTTGCTCATTATGATCCGAATTATCAAATATTAATTTCTGATTATATTTTCTCAATAGTTTCTCTACTAAGTTTCATTATAAAGCTAAGAACGTAAACAACCAGGAATGTAGACTGTTTTGGTCAATAAGTGAGTACTGACATCATGGATTATCCCCCTTTTCCTATTCTTTTATGAAATGTCAGGGGTCTCTGTCAAACCGTGGGAACTCCAAAAGCATCTAACTGACGTCCATCCCTCTGAGGTCTATATAAATGAAACGTAGCGGTGTTCTACCTATCTCTACCTGTTTAGGATGCTGTACTGAACGTCAGGATGGTGGGAGGGGTGTCAAATAGAAGGCAGTTTGCTAAGGTTATAGGATTGGATATTTTTGTGTAACACCTAACTTCATCCACCGGTTAAACTTTGCAATTCATTGGTATTACTGCTCCGTTTCTGAAAATCCTCTAAACATTTTTATTTACATTTTGAGCAGATGTTTCAATCCTTAGGATTTGACACAATTCGCCTTTAGGTTTAACGTGTAGACTTTAATGATTGAAATGTTGTTTGGGATTTTAGGGGTATCAAACGCTTTTAAAACTCTTCATTATAACTTCTAACTTCTTCTCTTTCCTTTACAAAACCCAGCGACCACCTTACGCGATTGTGTCCTGTTTGGTAAGTCTTTTACTCTGATTAATATATTGCAAGCAGTAGTCTACTATCTCCTCTGGACCAGATCTTGGTAGTTTCGACAACATACCTGCTTCCACAACATTTTCGTGCCTCTAGTCTGGTAGCCCATTTAGTACCATGATACGTGAAGCCTTGAAATTTCACTTTGTTCTGCTTGGCTACGACTTTAAGCGAGTGGAATTTGTGGCAAAAGATTTCTATGGTACTCGTCGACTTAGGGGGTGATTATAATGTCATTTTGCACCTGATGAAGTGAAATAGGTACTGTGTATGTTTTACGCCATATATCCTCATAATTGCAGTTTCCTCCTAAGCTGTGCAAATGTCAACTAGAGTACTGGACTTCTTCCTTGTCCTGTAAAGCATCCCTACCTCTTGCCTTCAATGACCTGATCTATTCTATCCCATTTCCTTCTTCTTCACTTTCTGGAATGAATTGGGGAAGCTGGTCTTCCCAAAATTGTACTATTTTCATTAAGTCCATGATTTCTTATTTCGCTGTACGGCACATTTTAGCAAATACTGTTCTGCGATTGCTTTGTTAGTTAGGTTGCAACATGTTACTCAGTCAGGCCTTTAGTAAAGGAAAGCAGTCATTTTTCTCTAATATGATATCAAAAATTATCAAAACCATGTTTCTTAAATTCTGATTCTTGTTAAACTTGCTTATTTGGGTACTCTCTTGTAGCCTACTCTTGATTTATTATGTGCACTACGAAGAGAGAAGCTTATTGATCCGAGTTGTATTAGCGAGTATCTATCTAATCGTAAACAGTCTATACGTCTTAACAACATTATCTCTGTGCCAAAAAATGCTTCATTTGGTGTTCCACAGGGATCAGTACTTGGTCCTATCCTCTTTTCCATTTACGTAAATGATCTATCTTCTTAGATTTCTGACTGTCTAGTCGTACAATATGCAGATGACACTCAGCTACTCCTTATTGGTGATATTAATAATCTCCCAGAGCTAACCTTAAAAGCAGAAAACACTCTGTCAAAAATTAAAGCCTATTTTCTAGAAATTGGGCTGTTAATTAACGAAAGTAAAACACAATGCATTGTTTATTGGTTCAAGGTTCCACATATCACAAATTCCAGAAAACACAACAATTAATTTTTGCGATAATATTATCGCACCTAGCAAAACAGTCAAAATCCTAGGAATTCACTTTGATAACCACATGTTGTTTGATTCCCACATAGATAAAGTATGCAAAAAGGTTACAGGAACATTAATGTACTTATCACGTATAAAAGACAATTTTGAGACTGCCACTCGAATAATTGTTGTTGAATCTCTAGCCCTAAGTCACATTAATTACTGGACAACTGTTTGGGGAGCTACCACTAAGACTCAGATAAACAGAATACAGAAGCTTATTAATTTTGCAGCTCGAGTTGCCCTGGGAGGAATAAGAAAATATGACCACATCACACCAGCTCTCAATAAACTTGGGTGGCTGCGGGCAGAAAACAAGGTCACTTATGCTATTTATGTTTTTGTATTCAAAATTTTGGACCATCATTATCCTAGCTGGCTATTTGATTTAAAAACAGTCAGGGATGTAAGGGGAACCAACACAAGACAGAGCAGGGAGCTCTTTATTCACAGAACAAACACAGAAGCAGGTTCAAAGATGATCACTATCAAAGGGCCAACACTCTGGAATAATATTCCAGAGCATCTTAAAATGCTTTCAAAGGCAAACTATATAGTTTTCTTTTGGACAAATAGTTGCTGCTCATTAAGAACTAATTATTCTCATTGTAAGGAAAACAAAAATGGAAATTATGTCTATAATAACGATCCTGTATCTAGTGTCATATTTACTACTTTATTATTAACATTATTGTTAACATTTTTATTACAGCATTATTATTTTCTATGAAAGCTACATTTAATTTAACTATATGTATT
>JAXCGZ010023156.1:22500-27500 GCA_037179515.1 Halocaridina rubra
TTATTATTATTATTATTATTATTATTATTATTATTATTATTATTATTATTATATTATATTATTATTATTATTATTATTATTATTATTATTATTATTATTATTATTATTATTATTATTATTATCATTTTTATAATTATTGACATTATTATTATTATTATTATTATTATTATTATTATTATTATTATTATTATTATTATTATTATTATTATTATTATTATTATTATTATTATTATTATTATTTTTATTATTATTATTATTATTATTATTATTATTTCTATTATTATTATTATTATTATTATTATTATTATTATTATTATTATTATTATTATTATTATTATTATTATTATTATTATTATTATTATTATTATTATTATTATTATTATTGTTATTATTATTATTATTATTATTATTATTATTATTATTATTATTATTATTATTATTATTATTATTATTGTTATTATTATTATTATTATTATTATTATTATTATTATTATTATTATTATTATTATTATTATTATTATTATTATTATATTATTATTATTATTATTATTATTATTATTATTATTATTATTATAATTATTATTATTAATATTATTATTATTATTATTATTATTATTATTATTATTATTATTATTATTATTATTATTATTATTATTATTATTATTATTGATATAATTAGTACCAACATTATTATTAGAATCTCTGAAGCTCTTGTTGACTCCACTATTTGCATTAGAGTAAGCGAGCCTGGTGGTAGTAACGGTTCCGCACATAACCTTGCACCTGACAGATCTGGTTCTTTCACTATACACTATTCTATCATTTGTGGTTTGAACTTTAATCCTTCATCTGTGGAACAGTTCTTAGGTACATCCCTCCCTAGCCTCCTCCTTCTTTCTTAAATCCAACTGTCTAGCCATGATCTATTTCGTATCTCTCACAGTAACCTACAATCTCGTTTCCGTTTAAAATATTGGGTCTGTTCCTACTGTAACACTAACACTCCTATTGCAGAGCTCCTGGACCTTGAATCTCCTGACTTTGATGTTCTCTGGCCGAGGATTCATCTCTCCACTACCACTATATTTCTTTGCTTCTGCCACCGCTCCCCTAACTCCACTGGGTTTGTGTCCTTCTTTGAATATTTATTCTGTTACTATAAGTCCTTGCTATTTTTTCACTCACATGCCGAATTTCTTTTCATTTGAAACTTCAATGTACACAACAATGAATGATTTTATTCTTTTCGCATTGATGTGGGAGAAAGTGAGGGCCTTGCTTTCTCTATTACTCACGATCTGGAGCAGATTATCAAGATCGCCATGACCATGCAGCTAACACTCTTTACCTATTCATTACCTTTAATCCTACAAACTATTCATATTCTGTTCTCTCAACTCTTGGTAACTCTTACCACTTTCAGATCTCAACCTCTTCCATTTTTCTTTCCCATGCAGCGATTCCTCCTATTCAGTGTACCCAATGTTAATGAATTCCGTAATTTTCTCTTTGAGTTTATGTGAGATGGCTACTGCTTTCAGACCCGCAACCCTGAGTTGCTGATATATTAACCACGGTAATGGAAATGTTCCTTCCTTCCTCTATCAAAACTTTTTCTCACCCTAATCCTTGTTATGACCGTGCCTGGTCCATGGCGATTCACGCCAGGGATATGACATGCCAGTTATGCCAAGCCTCTTTTCCTGATTCAAAACACACTGCTTTTATTACAGCTAAGAATCGCTGATATTCGCAGACTCTAAACTTTCTTTTTCAAAAAGAAAAATTGATGGCCTACTCTCCTCTCTCACTGATACATGTTTTTAGTCTTTAGCTTTCCCCCCATCATTTGTCTTGATGGTTCTATAGCTAGCTCTCCAACTGACAAAGACACTTTCTTTGTCTCTTAATTTTCTGCCAACTCATCTGTAAAAGATTCCATTACACTTATCCCTAGTACTTTACTCCTCTCTAACCCTAATCCCTCCATTATTCTTTCTTCAAACGAAGTTATAAAGGTTCTTCGCTCTCTAAAGAATAACAAGGTATCTGGACCCGATGGTCCCTCTGCAAGGTTCCTTAAGGACTTTACAAATATACTGGCTTTCGTGCTCTTTGGTCTTTTTCACATCATTCTCTATAGCAGTATCTATCCTTCATCTTGGAAGGGTAACTACTTTATTCCTTCCAACTTCCAACCAATTGCCCAAACCTTTGTTTTTACTAAAATATTCAGAATTTGCTCAATTCTAATTTCTTGAAACATCTTGAATCTATCTCGCTTATTCCCAATCACTAGTATGGCATCCGCAAGGCAAGATCCACTGGTGACCTCCTGTCCTAATTTACTCATATCTGGTCATCTTCTCTGATGAACTATGGGGAATCCTTTGTAATCGCCCTTGATATTCTCAAACCATTTGACAGGGTGTAGTACAAGGCTTTGCTAGCTAAACTTCCTACTTATGACCACACCCCTTCTCTCTGTTCTCTGAATTGAAGTGCCTTGTCTGGCCACTTTATTGCTGTACCTCTAGATAATGCAACATCTAGTTCGTTCTCAGTTACCAGAGGTGTTCCACAGGGCTCTGCTCTGGCTCCAACTCTTTTCCTTCTATTCATAATCGATCTTCTACAGCCCTTATCCTCCTCTCTTCCCCATGCCATTGCCAATGATTCAACCATTCGTTTTCCTCTTCTGTCTCTTAACAACCTTCATCTGCTGCTAGTAAGCTTCTCGCATCAATCTTTCTTCAATTCTCATCTCCGAGTTACAGAGAGTATCTTAGTTGGGCATACAAAATATTATTAAAGTTAATGCCTCCAAAACACAGTTTCTAGTTATCTCTTTATCTTCTCTTCCTGGTAGACTTGTTTTCGAACTAATGAAATTTGCCATCATAATTCAATTAACATATTAGAAATTCAGGTGGTCTCTATTATGTCTTGAGGGAGTCACATAATATAAATTTCTAAATCTCCATCTAAACATTTTGGGGTTCTGTTTTATTTTCGTCATTCCTTATTTTTCCGTAACTTAAAATCTATAATGTTCTCATCCTTCCCTTTTTAGAATACTGTTCGCACAGCTGGAGATTCTTATACTTAACTCCTTAATAGGATTGAATCTAGGGTAATCAGACTCATCAGTGGCCTTCTCTTACTTCTAATCTCGATTCTCTTTATCTTCACCATAATGTATCATCTTTTTCTCTTTTTTATCATTAAAACGTCCATCGCTTCTCTTAAGAACTGGTGAGTTGCATTTCTTTCCTTCTTCCTCGTCTCAGGTAGTGTTGAGATTTGTTGCTCACTGATGGGCCACTGCAGTGACTCGCTTCCTCAGTCTGTCCTTCCTAATTCTTATGATCCATCTTCTTTCAATTACCTGATCAGTCATCATATCAGGGCCCAATCTTGCTTTCTTTCTATGTCATCATTACAACGATTATTCTTTTAGCCAGTCCTTTTCCTGCTGTGTATTATTCTCTTGTTTCTTTCTGCCTTGTCCTTAAGCTGCTAGTTTTTCTGCTGGTTTTACCTATGCGAGCATATAAATCCTTGCCTGCCCATCTTGTGTGTGGCCCAATCCGGGTGGAAGAGGAGGAAATATGGCTACCCTTTATACCCAAGGAGCGAAGAGGAGTAGTTTCAGTATGTGTGGATCGCGGTGAAAGTGTATTTCTTGGCTCAGCAACCCCCTTTACAAGGGGATATGATATATATATATATATATATATATATATATATATATATATATATATATATATATATATATATATATATATATATATATATATATATATATATATATATATATATATATATATATATATATATATATATATATATATATATATATATATATACATATATATATATATATATATATATATATATATATATATATATATATATATATATATATATATATATATATATATATATATATATATATATATATATATATATATATATATATATATATATATATATATATATATATATATGCATATATATATATATATATATATATATATATATATATATATATATATATATATATATATATATATATATATATATATATATATATATATATATATATATATATATATATATATTTATGAGTGTGACACCGGGACATGCAAGGAAAACACCCTCATCAGGCCTGGGCAAGGAGAAAACTTTAAGACAAAACAAAAGTAGAAAGTTAAGGATATTGCAGAAATAGGTGAGTGATAAACAATAAGAAAAGGGCAGGGTGAAAGAATAGTCGAAGAACTGAGGACCTAGAGATATGGCGGAATTCAGCCCTGAGATGACGATAGATCCGCTTTTGAAGGTAGGTAAGTTATAAGAACTAGGGAAGACAGGAGGAAGAGAGTTCAAGAGTCTGGAGATAGATGGAAAGAAGCAGTCACTGTACCGACTAATCCACGAGCTACAAATCTCCACACAGTACATGTAAGACGAGACCGCTTGGCGAGTGCTACACGGCCTCAGCAGTGGGGAAGGGATGCAACTTGCAAACTCTTAAGAGCAGCGATGGATAATTATAGAAAAAAGAAAGGGATGATACCTTATGGCGAAGAGAAAGATAATTCAGATTAAAAGTAATAAAAGGGTCATTGATGAGTCTGACTGCTTTAGATTCAATACTATCAAGGATATAGGTATAAGAAGAAGCAACCAAGATGTGTGAGCAGTATTCTAAGCAGGGAAGGAGAAGACCTTTCTAGATATTAAGTAACTGAGAAGAGGAAAAGTAATGACGGAAATGAAATAGAACCCACAATATTTTGAATGCAGATTTGAAAATTTGGATTATGTGATTTATCCAAGACAAGTTAGAGGCTATATGGATTCCTTATATGTTAATAGAATTAAGGAGTAATTTTTTCAATTTCAAAGTCAATAAGGCTGTCAGGATTAGAGGAAGATAAATAGATAGCCAGAAACTGTGTCATAAAGGCATTAAATTTAACTGAATTTTAGGT
>JAXCGZ010023156.1:32500-45000 GCA_037179515.1 Halocaridina rubra
ACAAAGAAGTACCATTGACATCATGTATTTTGCATGACCCATCTCTCTCTCAGCATGGTAATATTACAGACTTTAGTTCTTGCAAGGGGGATCCAGATGATAAGCTCTCATACAGTCATGATATTTATGATTTGAGATTCAGTGAACCAGCAACTTCACCCTTCCGTATGAATAACATTTGTGTCCAGATACCATTAATTCTGGAGGGATTGCCTTTGGAAACAACTGGTTATCATCAAAACTGTTACAAAAGTTTTTCAGTGAAGTTAGGTCGCTTGAATAAATCGAATGTTTCTGGTTCCGGTGAATCATTATCATCACAGATAAAGGATTCTCTATGGTAACACAAATCTCAGTCGGACCGGCTTCCTATTCAGTGTATTTTTTTGTGAAAAGGTGGAGCAAGGTCAGGGGAAAGACTGAACGTCCTGTGAAGTTTCAAAGTTGGAAGCACAAAGTACCAGCCTAGAAAATCATTGAGGCCAGGGCACAAGAATGAATAAGGAGGCTCTTTACCGCAAAGTACAGGGTAATGACTTTTACACAATAGAAACGAGGTACCACCCATCATGCAGAAACACATTCAACACCAAGTACCAGAATCATGTGCGTGGGAAGGAGAGGTCAGAGAATTCAGACAGCAATGATAAACTTCAGGCCCAGAAGATAAGAGCACATCAGAGAGCCTATGAGAGCGTGAAGACTTATGTCCTTAGGCAAGTGACTGAATGTAATGAGATCGTCCAACTGACATTCCTCCGTAACTTGCATTTTTAAAAGCTTGATAATGTGGATTTTCAAATCCAGACTACCGCAATGAGAAATTGATAAACCACTTGCAAGGAGACAAAAACATCTCGCAAGCAATCGCCTTCTCCAAGGTACCGCTCCGTGATTGTGTGGAGCTATACCTCATCTACAGTAACAGGATATATGTCGAGCTGCAACCAATGGCCAGTGGAAACTCCCAAAACACATCCTCCTCTGTGCCACTCTTCAGCACCTCTATCAAAGCAAACAGGTGAGTAATCAGCTAACATAATTTTTTTTCTTCTTGATTAGCTTCCAAAGCAAACAGGTGAGTAATCAGCTAACATTATTTTTTTTCTTCTTGATTAGCTTTGCATATGTGTCGGCATTACTCTCACTCCTATATCCAATATGCATCAGAGTGGATATTGTAGATATTTTCTTAGTCTGATAATATTCTAGAACTATACTTTACTATAATAGAATGCTAAAAATAATGTACTGAGTAATATGGTCATTGCAAAACTTATTTTGTTTAGATTCTAAAAATATTGTGTATTTAAATTTTGTATAATATAAATCACTCTCTTTGCAGCTCACCACCATCCTTGCCCGACTCGGTCACTCAGAAACCTACAACTTTAGTGCAGAGCTTGAGACAGCACTAACCAAGGCTCTCGACGAGACGTCCACCTACCTGACCCCTCAAATCATCACTGGTGAGGGCAATGCTGTGTTCCATAATGAGTGGGATAACCTTAACAAAATCACAACCAATGTCCATGGCTTAAACTTTGTGAATAGTGCTGGATGGATAAAGCTTCAAGAGGTGAGAGAGGGACATCAAAGCATCAATGTGAGGACCCTTCCTTTCTATGAAAGGTCATCCAAAATGAGAACCCTCAAGACTACCCCTCCAGAGATATTACCAGAACTAGCATTCAGAAGATTTGGTCCCAGATATCCCCAGAATGCTAGGTTTACCCCACATGCTGAAAAGCAAAGGATATATGATGCTTCACTGTTGGAGTACTACATCAATATTCTATGCAGACCTTTAAGCAGTGAGGGTAAGCAACAGGTGCCTAGATTTGGTGACTTCATTTCAAGCACAGGGAAAATGCCTCCAAGAAAATCTACAATTGACTATTACACCCCAATCAACCAGTCTATTACAGAAAATGCAGTGGTATATGAGCTGCTCAAGAGGTCAGAGGCAGTAAAACAGGAGGTTGTGCAGCCATACACCATCAACACCTTTGACTTGGAGGTGGTAATGAAAGCATGTCCTTTAGTATAGAAATACGAGGAGGAGTTCAATAAACACATCATCATCCCTGGCAAGTTCCACACAGTCATGAATTATATAGGTCACAAGTGTATAGGTGCTGGTTACTCTGAAATTCTCATTGAAATTGGCCTCGCAACCAGTGGGTGCCTGAAAAGCATCTTGAGTGGAAAATCATATGCCTGGGCACTCTTTAGTCTAAAGGTGATCACAGAGACACTTATGTTAGTTACTACTCAATGTGTTCCTGGATGAGGAGAACGTGAAGGTCCCATGTGAGACTCTAGTCAATCTTATCCACTGCTGCACCCGTGAAAATCTCGATGTGGCTCTTAAAGACACTTCAGTTATCAAGGGGATTCATCAGTACCCTGAGTGAGGGCCATCCTTGGAAGACAGGAATGTTCTGGCTCTCAGTGATGCATCATGCAAGGCTTGTCTTCATGATGGACTTTGCTGTGAAAGTAAATTACTTTGAGCTCTTTCATCATTGTAATGGTGCCATGGCAGATCTCTTCTTTGCATACAATGGTCACAACTATTCCAGGAAATCAATGTACATACTATTGCTACTGAATAACAAAGAATTAAGAGGAAATGATTGTAGCATGAATTTTAAAGTAATATTAGTAACAAAAATAAAGAATTATATAGAGAAATAAACTGTAGTATGACTTTTGAAATACTTTTGATTCTCCACAGGTACCTGATATGGTTCGAGGCATTCCTCACGAACATCGACCTCTCTCACCCTGGTGCTTGAGTTACATCGAACATGGAGCTATTGCGATGGCTAGATCTCTTATTCTGGAGGCTCTCTCCACTGTGGACAAGACCATGCAGGAGACTTTCATGAAGCTTGCAAAGTCTTCAGGTAATTAAAGCTGTGCATACAATCATAGCCTTTCTTTGAGTAGAGGCAAAATGAAATATTGGCTGTTGCTATATTATTCATGTTTAGGATTTTGGTCACAGTACAGTACTCATTTGAGAACTCCAAACAGCTTCCTTGTAACTGTTGTGATCAAA
This sequence comes from Halocaridina rubra, assembly GCA_037179515.1. Lineage (NCBI taxonomy): Eukaryota > Metazoa > Arthropoda > Malacostraca > Decapoda > Atyidae > Halocaridina > Halocaridina rubra. Next base: position 35,568 of record JAXCGZ010023156.1, read on the forward strand.
ATTTCTAACAGGATATTTATTTCCTCTAATAAACAGTTGGTCTACTTGGGATCTTTAACTTGTTCAGCGTATACAAGAAATGGTGTCGCTCAATCTCTGCATGTGCTCAACTCTTGAGATGTGTAGCATGATTGATGATCCAGACTGTCCAAAGGCAAGGAAACACCACAAGCTAGATCTTGCTCAGCTCAAGAAGTACGCGGATGCAGTGCAGAGGGTCATCACATCCATCAAAGGCTTCACAAAATTTTGGCTGGTACCTGACAAACACCGTCTTTTCTCCCTAGCATCTGGGGCTCCTATGAATCAAGAAGTCGAGGCAGATATACTACAGGCTGAGGCTGCAGGCAGGGCTGCCAAGGAGAAATTTATCCAGGAGCATTTTGTATCCCAGAGGAAAGGGTTCTTTGATCACCTCAAGAAGCTTAACCTAAAGACAATGGATCATAGCAACAAGAGGATCAAGTTCACATCTACATAGGGCAAGGTGAGTTCTGACACTGCTGATTACCCCTTTCACTATGAAATGGTTTCTAAGGTAAATAATTTCCTGAAAGCAGAATTCTCTAAAAGTTAGTGATCTTTTATGGTACGAGTGTTGTTAAATTATTAGTTAAAACTTTGAGTACATGTGGTCTCTTGTAGATATAGAAAAACAATTGTTGGTCAAAACATACCTGCAAATAGATCATGACAAATTGGTTGACCACTTATTATAAGCTACATCACAATTTGTTTGAAAAACCACCTGATCTTCTAATATTAACATTTCACTAACGTACTTCATCTCATTCTTTTTGCAACTCTTCATGTACAATAAGCAGAGCAACCTCGCTTGCCAGCTGCTTATTAAGTCACAAATGCTTGATGCACCTACTGACCTAGAGGAACTCATGCATTACCCCCTCTCACCTGTTCCTCGTGCACTAAGTTCCCCCGACGGCTTCTTTGCAAAGACAAACAAAGCCACAATCCGTCACTATATGCTCCAGGATGTAAATAAGGACATGACCTATTCCAAGGATGCACTCTTTATTCAGGAAGGAAATGCGCTCTTCCACATGATGAACAACCTGCCACCAACATTTGGAGAGATCTGCCTTCAGCTCTTGGATCAGATGAGTTCGAAGCAACACTTTGTCTTTTCTACAGACTTCTACAAGCCAGACTCTATCAAAGCCCAGGAGAGGCTCAGACGAGGCTTTTCAGATCAATACATAATTGATGGTCCTCATACCCTCAAGCCACGTGACTTTAGGGCCCTCCTTGGCAATGAGATGAACAAGAATCAGCTTTACAACTTACTTCTCAAGGCTTGGACTAGTGATCAGGCTGCAACATGGCTCAGGGAATGCAAGAAAGCAGTTCTATGTTTTGAGGGGAAAGCCTATCACCTCACTTCAATGAATGACGTAGTAAGTTAGAAATAAATGGTGCCAGTATAATTATCTATGTTCATTACTAATTTGATGCATTATGTTGGTAATATAATAATTTATATATGCTCTTCCCTACTTATTCCAGGTTCATTTCTCTAAGATCCATGAACTATACTCAGATAAGGAGGATACGGATAGCCGTGTCATCTTATATCTTCACCAGGCTGTCAAGTGGGGGTACAAGTCCAGTGTGGTGAGGACTCGTGACACGGACATTCTGATGATCCTCCTCTAACATGCCAAGAAGATCAGTCTCTCCATATATCTCGCTCATGGCACTGGGGTGCATTTTAACTGATAAATATATCTGAACTGGCTGAGTTACTGGGCCCTGATTACGGCAAAACCCTGCTGGGGTACTATGTTTTTTTTTTTTCTGGGGAAGACTGCACAAGTGCATTCAGTGGCATGGGCAAGGTGAATCCGCTGAAGAAACTGCAGAAGAACCCTAAGTATCAAAATGCTTTTAGCAAACTTGGCATATCGTGGTTGGTGTTTGATGAGTTGCAGCAGAAGATGGAAACATTCACCTCTCTCATGTGTGGTTTTCAAATAAAAACAGTTAATGCCGTGCATGCCAAGATACTGCAAAAAATGGTGGGTGTTGATGAAGTCCTGAGCTTGCACTCCAAAGTAGACCTTGAATGCCTGCCTCCTCCCATGGAGACTGTGTTCGTGGAGGATGGAGATTATGAGTGTAATGATGTGGAAAAGATGGAATTCCAAGAGATAGACTTTGATGATCTCTTTTCTGATGATGATGATGGTGATGATGATGATGATGATAGTGATCGTTAGCAGTATAGGGCAAAATGACTCAAGCAAATCTTAAAACATGGATGTGAAATTTATTTGTATGTCTTATGATGATTTTAAAGGACTTTCACTTTACATCAAAGTATATGGACAAAAATATTTTTTTAAATTCTTAATAATTTCCATTTTTTAGGGTGAGTTTCTTCCGATATTGAGTCAAGATGTGCTAAAACTTAAAAATGTCTATTTCAATGGATTTTTATTGGTCAAAATTTCATGGGAAAATGTGTTCATTTGTCCCTACAAGTTGTTTAGTTCAAAAGTTATGCAACTTTCCAATGTTTCTAGGGTTCGCATCTACATACCAATTATTTGTAATAAAGGGTAAAAACGAGCCCCGTGGAACATTATTTGAACCTGTTACCTGTCAAAATCTTAAAATAGACACTTCAAAGAAATGAATAAAACAGGTGCCAACAAAAAATCCACCAGGTGCGCGTGGACCCCTTTTTTCGACTAGACTAAAAAGACAGGCTGAAAGAACGGTCGAAGATAATTATAATAATGATGAGAAAGAAAGCGATGAAATCTAGATGGGGAGTTTGTGACTTGTCAGATGTGAAAGGAGAGCTTGAGAAGCGTAACTGACAAAAACTTTACACGAGCTGTCCTGATCAGTAATATTTAAGTCCAAAAGACCCTCAGTTGTAGTGCCGCATAGGGGGGGCTGGTGCCATAAGTCTGTCTACGACATGGAAACTAATTCTGCAACCAGATCAGTGATGGATAAGCATGAAATAAATAATCAGCATGATCATCTCTTTTCCAAGGCGATACTTGATATCAGTATCCTAAGGCTGAATATCGAGTAAGATTCTTTGCAAACGAGGAGGCACAACACTAACTTGTTTCTAGATAATGTTTTCAAGTGGTCTGTGATCACTGTATATAGTCAGTGGTTTACCAAACGCATTTAATGGAGTTTTTTTTTAATTCTAACACATCTGCGGAGAGTTTTATCTCAACTGTAACGTAATGAGATTCAGTAAGGGTTAAAGGTTTCGAAGCAAATGCTACAGATTAATAAACACGCTGAATCAGCGCAGCTCTTAAATCTATCATTAAGTCATCAACCTTAATTTAAACTTACTTATTTATATCATAGTAAATCAAATTCATGTTCCCATAAACTACAGTTTTCATTGATTGAGAAGTTTGTTGATGCTCACTTTCCCAGTCCAGTCTTACATTATCCTTAAGTAACTATCTCAAAATATTAATCTTGTTTGATAAATGTGGATGAAAAAGTATCGTAAGTTTGAACAAGATCTAAAATACTCTGCAATTTTAACATGCTCTTAGATGCAGAATGAATATGAATATCATCATTTTCTTAGAGATCTGGTCCCTCTATATCCTTTGAGACATGTACATAAGATTTTATAGAATCTTATATTCTTATAGTGGAACACCAATCTATGCTCTTTGGCTGCTTTCATGAGAGTGTGTAGTGGTTCATTATGATATTTAACTGCTTCACCGAGGACCACTACCTCATCTGCTATTCCAGTGACAATTACCTGCTTTTCTAATACTCCACCCATGTGTTTCTGAAATACCTAAGCATTTTATCACGTTATGGTAAATAGTGCGATTACGGCATTTATCAAAAAGAATACTCAAGTTCGAATATAACCCAAATGTATAGAGAGTAAAATGTGTATATGTTAACAACAATACGTCCTGTAATGCACTGCTATTCTAGTATATAACAAAATTTTCTATCAGTGTATCATTTGCTATGCATTTATGAACAAACATCACTTTTTCCACGTGTCAGCTTGTCTCTCTGCTTACAGAAATATCATTTTATCTTACTTATCTTGTATTTGTTTTAAAATTTCAATGGAGTTTTTATGAAAGGTATGTATCTGTCATTCAAGCTCTATAACAAAAAAATAATGATGTATTAATTAAAAAAATCAAAGTTAATGTCTGTTTCATCATTTTTTTTTTAAGTTTCTATTATTAGCTGGCACCAACGCTAATTGCATCATATCTATTATTCCTTGCCTTGTCAAAGTTTGTAATGTCTTTTCTTCATGTGAAGTCTGATATTTGTTTTTATTCAACCCAATGTAAATATCAGTTTACTTTTCAGTCTGTAAGGGAGGGAACAGTACAACTAATTAGATAGTGGTTCTGAATCTAATGAACATATTGTCCTGTAGATTGCTTTCTTAAGCATATCAATGATATTTATAAATTCAGTTTATGCTTAATGCATAAGTAGGTGTATTTTACACATCCACATTTAGAGAGAGAGAGTAATAATAATAATAATAATAATAAGACTTTATTTCCAACGTACGTTGGGTATTCAAATAAGATGCATATATATTCCAGATAGACATCTGTGGTGTACGATATAGACATACTAAAACAAACAAATCATAAAGATGGGTGTACTATTAAAATTTACAAGTAAAATCTTCCTTTAAGAGTAACTTCTTAAGATTATATTTAAAAGTATACACTGAACCAGCATTTTATAGTTCTCTGGGAAGCTGATTATATAAATGAGGTCCACGAATGTTTATATCTCTCGAGCCAATATCAGTTTTAGACCTTCGTACTAATAAATCTTCCCCTTGATGGGTAGTTAACCCGGTAACTGAGCTTACTGTAGAAAAATTATACAAGCAATCAAGAAGATTGTTTCTTAGTATATTAAAAACAAAGGTACATATATCAAAAACATATTTATCTCTAATCTTTATCCATTCTAGATCTTTTAAAACAGGAGAGATGTGCTCGTATTTTCTTACATTGCCAACAGCCACTCGTGCTGCAGTTTTGTAACTTTTGTATTCTTTGTAATTGAGTTTTATTTGTACATCCCCAAACTTTGAGACAGTAATTAATTAAACTCATAGCTAAGGATTGGACAATTATTATACGAGTTGATGTTTCAAATGAGTCTTTTACCCTATTTAGATATATTAGAGTACCCATTACTTCTTTATAAATTTCATCTATATGCATTTCAAAATTCATGTAACGGTCAAAATAGACACCTAGGTTCTTTACCGAGTTCATTGGCTTAATGATATTACCGTTAAAATTTATATGGAGATTGTCATCAACTTCTGATAATAATTGTCTGGATCCGATAAGAATAGATTGGGTTTTAGTTTCATTAAGTAACAGACCATTTTTTAGAAAGTAACGTTTAGCCATATACAAAATTTCTTCTGCTCTACGAATAATATTTTCTAAATCATTAATTTCTCCTTCAATTAAGATTTGAGTATCGTCAGCATATTGAATGACATAACAGTTAGGTAAATATTTTACTAGATCGTTTACATATATTAGAAAAAGTATAGGTCCTAGGATCGATCCCTGAGGGACCCCAAACAATACCTTCTTGCGACTTGAAACTACATCTTTTATTCTGACTGACTGGTAGCGGTTTTTTAAATAGTTCTCGAACCAGCTTGGGTTAATGTTCATATTTTTGCATTTTTCTAATAAGATGGTATGGTGTACACTATCAAAAGCTTTAGAAAGATCGAGTAGTAGTAGCAATGATATTTTCTTATTATCTATATTTTTGTATATTTCATATGATATTTTCAATAAGGCAGTTTCAGTTGATAATTTTGGCCTGAAACCGTGTTGACTTTTTGCAATAAGTTTATTTTTTTCAAGAGAGAGAGAGAGAGAGAGAGAGAGAGAGAGAGAGAGAGAGAGAGAGAGAGAGAGAGAGAGAGAGAGAGAGAGAGAGAGAGAGAGAGAGAGAGAGAGAGAGAGAGAGAGAGAGAGAGATTTTAACTGAAGTTTACACCAATATTTTTTATTAACAATAACAGCCAGGCTCAGAGCCTGCATAGATATTAAAAATAAAATGTATGTCAGCATAGATTTCTTTATTAATAATTTATAACAGTTTTATGAAAATCAAGAATGAATGAAAAGAATATGTTACTGTGTTTTTATCTTAAGCTCAAAAGAATTTCGATAAGTGAAGTAAGTATGAATTTCTACAGTCTTGAGATCTCTTTTATATAGACTCACACCATTACCAAGAGGTAAGTCATTGATGATGTTGGCCATTATCCATACACTGAGGAGGTCAACAGTTGCGAAAACATTTGCTGGAAAATTGGATAGCTGTTTGGCCCCTGTGACAATATGTAAAATAGAGAGAAATTACATATTCACTTTGGCTGTTAGTTGTGGACAATTGTATTGTATCTTCAAGAAACCTACCCCTATGAACTCAAGAAAAATATGTTTACTCTCCTCACACCAGTTGCTTGCGATACTTTGCATTCTAATAGTAGGCTGTGGCTCATGTTATGACGTACAGAAATATTCGCTTGCAAAACGTAAGCTCTTAAATAAAGCTAACACTCGCACACAGTCATAAATATATGTGACAGATTCTCATATGCAAATACATGTGTAATCGGTGTGAAGAGGCTTGAACTAAAAATAACTATACATCAGACCTGAGAGAAGAGAAGAGCAGAGTTTCTCAAAATATATTATTTTCCGATAGTTTTCAAGTTTCTGAATACTTCCATTTTTCTAGAATGCATTTGGAACAAATGTGTCATATATATATATATATATATATATATATATATATATATATATATATATATATATATATATATATATAATATATATATATATATATATATATATATATATATATATATATATATATATATATATATATATATATATATATATATATATATATATATATATATATATATATATATGTATATTTATATATATATATATATATATATATATATATATATATATATATATATATATATATATATATATATATATATATATATATATATATATATATATATATATATATATATATATATATATATATATATATATATATATTTACACACACACACATACATTTGTATGAGGACAAAACATCCACATAACCTCTCAGATATACTATTAGACGTATGGACATATTTATGGTAGGGTTAAGGAATATATGCTTTGATTAAGAACCAAATATATTCTTTTTACTGACAGAAGGATTTTAGTGTCCTGCCATTATTTCAAATTCTTTGCATGGGAACTATTTCCGATATTGAGGAAAATCTCTCTCTCTCTCTCTCTCTCTCTCTCTCTCTCTCTCTCTCTCTCTCTCTCTCTCTCTCTCTCTCTCTCTCTCTCTCTCTCTCTCTCTCTCTCTCTCTCTCTCTCTCTCTCTCTCTCTCTCTCTCTCTCTCGTAATAGATGAAGCGAAAAATAATTTACTTTAACAAGGAATAGAGTGACTGAAGGATGTGGTTTGGCATCTTGATTTATATGTTTGAAAAACCTTTCAAGTCACTCAAGGACTACTAGTTTTCAAACATCCATCGTTCATTCATAATGACCAGTTTTCTGTCTTTCACTTGTTCTTTACCATATATATATATATATAATATATATATATATATATATATATATATATATATATATATATATATATATATATATATATATATATATATATATATATATATATATATATGTATATATATATATATATATATATATATATATATATATATATATATATATATATATATATATATATATATATATATATATATATATATATATATATATATATATATAATATATATATATATATATATATATATGTATATATGTATATATGTATATATGTATATATGTATATATGTATATATGTATATATATATATATATATATATATATATATATATATATATATATATATATATATATATATATATATATATATGTATATATATATATATATATATATATATATATATATATATATATATATATATATATATATATATATATATATATATATATATATATATATATATATATATATATATATAGATATAGAATATGCATGAATAGAACGTGTCAAAAATAAAGTAGGACAAAGTAAGAATAATAATGACGGGCAACAAAGTATATATTTAATGAGTGGGATACTTGTCCTATTTTATTTATATTATTTTTTTTTTGCACTAAGCACACATGTATATCTTTAAGGTTGTTTTAATATTTCTATGTCCAAAAAATTAAACTGTAAAAATGCGTACAATTTTCTTTTCCTGACATTTTTTTACCATAAATAATTTTAGAGAAAACTCCCATTTTTTCAGCTGTTTTCAGATTTTCAATTAGTCGAGCTTCATTACTGAGATACTGCCAGTTTTCTGTCGGTACCAGGAAAGTTAGTAAAATAACACTAAACAGCGATATGGTCTTTTATCATTTAGGAGCAGAATTGGTTATGACACTTGCACTAGACGTATTCGTAAATGGTACCTGGTACCTTCCTGTAAAAGGATAATATTCACTTACAAGTGAGGGTGTCAGAAGCCACAACTTTCCTCATTGTCAGTTTAGAATAAGAAATGGGTATGTTACTTATAATAGTAGTAATCCTAAATGGTACCTGGTCCTCTCCTGTAAAAGGATAATATTCACTTACAAGTGAGGGTGTCAGAAGGCACCACTTCCCTCATTGTCAATAGGCTTGAAGCAATTTTTATTAATTCTATTACTGCAATAACTACACGGGGACATGTCTTCACAGGACCTGCTAATAGCATGCTAATGTTTACTCTCTGTACGTTACCATATTTATGAAAATGATTATGGTTGATATCAGTCTCGACATTATATGAAATAATTGAAATAACTAAGACTGTCAAAGAGGTTTCATAATAGGCATAGTTGGAGGGAAAAGAGAGAGAGAGAGAGAGAGAGAGAGAGAGAGAGAGAGAGAGAGAGAGAGAGAGAGAGAGAGAGAGAGAGAGAGAGAGAGAGAGAGAGAGAGAGAGAGAGAGAGAGAGAGTCATATTCTTTGTCAGCTATCATATGGATTATATACATACATACGTTCATCCATCCATCCATCCATACATACATACATACATACATACATACATACATACATAGATACATACATACATACATACATACATACATACATACATACATACATACATACATACATACATACATACATACATACATACATACATACATACATACATACATACATACATACATACATACATACATACATACATTTTTTTTAGTGACACCGGCACAGGCAAAGAAAAACTGCTCTCATTAATAAAGGTCCGGGCATGAAGAAAATTTTAAGGCGAAGGAAAAGAAAAAGG